>JAUTBV010111615.1:0-30628 GCA_032361325.1 Lepetodrilus fucensis
CTATATAATTTGCACCACATAGAACAATATCTCATTTGTGAAATGATAATTAATGCCTACTAGCAGTGATATTGACAAAGAAATGCAAGGTTGTTATCCATCTTGGTCAAAGATGAAATCTGACTGTAAAGTTGGAAGAGATTAGAAATGCATTTACTATTGTAAAATATGCAAATGGATAAATGAGGTTGAAAGGGAAAGTCTGTTGTAGATTGTAAAAGTTTGTGTCCAGACATTTGACCGTTACATTACTCACCTATGGTTGTGGTCAGTAGCAGTCTGGTCCAGGACAAGACAAATGCCATTTCAGACTGGCCGTTCAATTATAGGACCAACCACTCAAAGTAGGCAACAGTTGTCAGACATTAATAAAGACATTATTTGTTTGCACTAAATCTTGACATCAGGTTTACAGCATTTCCATTGTACTTGCAAACAGGGAATTATACAGAGTTGAAATTGTCTCTGTTAATGATGGTGGACAAGGCTTCCACTGGTTTTGAAGTTTATAATCATGTTGTATTCTTGCAGAGCACAAGTATTGATATGTCCCTGTTTTAGTATAACCATACATTGAGATCTAAGATGGTAGTGTTATAATTGTTATACCAGGTTGTGTGCATTCAAGAGTAAACTAAAGTGTAAAAAAAGGAACTAATTGGTCAATAAAGGAGATTGTTTACATGTTCCACATGATTCCAAGACACTGTCATTACATAAATATTAACATGTTCCACATTCTTCATGTCAAAGGAATCCATAAATGCTTCATTAATTCAGCAAGAAGCAAGGTTACTACAAACAGGATACAAATATGTAGAGCACATTTCTAATAACAATTCGCAAACTTCAAACTAATTATCCTATATTTACTTTAAGGATGAGTCCAACTATTGCTTCATTTGCAAGGATACATTTGATAAATATATGCCTGTGACCTATTAACATTAAAAGCCTGGTTACATCATGCTATTAGGCATCTGTTGAGTGTTCACACATGGGTATTTACACAAGACAGTTCCTGCAAGTGACTCTGCAATCAGAAGCTGTTTACATAAGACACTCGATGGACATCTCTGCACAGGGCTCAGCGCTGTCGTCCAGCTTATCTCAGCTTATCTCTGTATACCTTTATCCTTTGCTGTATGCAAATTGCCTGTGAAGGGGAGATAACTCAATCAGTGACCACAACACCAAAGAGGAGGGTTAAGTTACTGGGCTACCCTCAGTGTTGGCTTTGACCCCTGATCTGACCCTCATTAGGGTAATTGCGATGCCTTGTGATCATAGGTCTTGCGTTTCAGTGGGAGAGTTGGACCTTGAAAGAGAATTCCTGTGTCAATTTAGTGATGGAATTTGTGGTATATGTTTGTCATTAAATGTATTTAACCCTAATGTAGCAATGGGATTTGGAGGAAATTGATTAACAGTGGAACGGTCATTACTGTTAAATGGCCCTCCGTGAACAATATTTTGGTCAGAAATGTTATGAACGTTTAAATGATATCAGATGTTCTTTCTTCTGATAATATTATATGTATCATATTTAGACTTGTTTCTATACTAAGTGTTATATTTTAAAATGATTTTCATGTTAACTGATATCCCAACACTTCAACTAAAAATACATAAGGACAAGTTTTGGAAATTGTCTTAATTATATTAAACACAGTGTATATCAATGTTAGTATATATTTATGGTGAATCCATTTGACTCTTTTGATTGGTATAGCAATTTTAGAATATACCACAGATCAAGGGACAAGCCCGGGACAAATATATTTGTTATGACAAGAAGGAATGGATTGTTTCCAAATTCTCTGCAAACTTCAGGACAGGAGCTCTGGCGCTGGTGCCATATGGCATGTTTTTGTGCCGCAGTCTTGGATTAGGACTGTCAGGTGGAGCCGTTAGCGGAAATGTAAACACCAGGCCGGTGAACATCACACAGGAAGTGCTCTGTCATGGGGGGATGGACTCTGGCAACAATATACCACCACTGTCAATCATACCATCTCTCCCCGTTCCCATGGCAACCCACTGACCATTCCTTCTTCCTCCTGACAGACAAAGGTATCAGGTCCCACTCTCTCTCCCCCTCTCTCTGTCTCTCCCTCACCCCCACACCTTTCGCTAAGGTAGCGAGCAGCATTCCTGGAGGAACATCCCCTGATGCTGGCTTTGTCAGCCAGGGCGGCCTGCTATGTTGATGAGGAGGCCAGGTGCCAGGCCAACAGCATTCCGACTGTGTGGACATGCTCATTGTCTGAGTTAGATAAGATCTCGTTAATATACATCCCCCCTCTGCATGCCCGGCCAAACTACCATGGAGCTGTGATTGCTTCTGTCCTGTCCGTTTACCTGCTCGATTAGTAATCTGGAAACTAATATAAAGTGACAATTGACAGGAAAGAATAATGGAGTATTTACATTAGAACTTCAACTTCTAGACTAGCTATAGGCTTTTTGATTTCTTACTTTTTTTATTTTAAAAATATAATCCCAAGGGAGTTGAGAAGAAAAATAAGCGTGCTGATCCATTGTTAGAGGTAATAATGTAATGCATTGAGCACATTTTTAAGCATGAATTTGGCAAAATATAGATGTGAACATTATTAAATATGTAACCAAGGTGAGGCATCATTTTAGGCTTTGGGGATTCTTCAAGTTCTATCCACTTTTCAAATCTGTCATTAGAAATACATGTATACATTATTTTCAATTATGAATTTGATAGAAATTACGAATAATTTCACCTGGAAAATGTTGATATTGATACAGTTAGAAATTCCTCCTGTATGTGTTGAATATACTGGTGGCATCTCACATCAGGAACTCACCAAACATGATCCATGTCACCCAAACTGTAAATCTGCACTTCCCATGGCACATTACAACATCTTTATCTCTTCAATGGCCGATTACACCATCAGATTGATATATCAGTATGTAAAGTTATGGCACAGACACAGTTGCCAATGTATAACCCACATGTTCCACTACATGGACTATGATTGGTCACATCCAGGGGGTGAGCGCCATGGGTCATCCAGATGTCCATATATGTCTTTGACAGATGCCAGGGTTGGGAGGGGGGAGGGGGGACATGTGATACTGCTGCATCGGTACCAGACGCTGGTTCCAACAACCTCCATCACCCTTCTGTGACACTGGGGGCCTCCTGTCTCCAGATTCCTCTCTGGTTGCTAGGACACCAGATTGGTGTGATTGCTACTAGTACCTGATACTTGTCTGCACTTTATGTACTGTCCAACATAGATTATATTGTTCTAACTGTAATAGTATAGATTTTTATAGCAGGAATCCGTAAGAAATGTATTTACATGAATGTCATACATCAAAATTTACATTAAAAAATACAAACAAAATAAAATTATATTAGAAACAAAACAAATAATGAAATTGAAAATATCAACATCACAAAATCCATGTGTCCATATATATGCCTGCATACCATAGCCTACCTACAGTAAGTAAAAATTAATTTAAAATTGTTTCAGTAAAGTAAAAGAGGAAATCAAGGTAAGAACATAAATAATGTGTACAAATAAAATATATGAAGTATCCCATACAACAGGGATACTGACCTACCAATGAAATTGACAGTAAATTCAAAGATTATCAAAAATGTAAAGCAATATTCATAGATTCTAATCATTATCATTGACTATGTACATGTAACTGGTGTGTGATGATGAATTTAATTGAGCTGAACTTGATAACATCAAATGGTATTCTGTGGACTGAGGTTCTATTGGTGTGATGACCATGGGTCTCTCCGGGTATCATGTAGAAACCTGCAAGGAAGTTAGCATGGAAACTTACATGGAAATTAGCAGGAAAACTGACACAGAAACTAGTGTCCTATCTGATGCTTGCACTGGGAGATGCTCTAATGATGATAAGAAGTTCCCAGGGTGGGGTCAGATTATCAGACCACGCCTCTCCCAAAACATCTGCCCATTGACTTGGCAAACATGTAAATATCACCGTCTCTAATTCTAGAGTCATTAAAGAAACTATCCTAGTTCTTCAACAAATTAGTACCATAATTCTTACTCCATCATTTCTAGATCATGTTATTATATTAGATTTTCATTATATACTGTAAAAGACTTTAATTATGCGGACTCAAATTATGCGCAAGTGACATTATTGACAAGTACGCGAGAATCAAATTACATGCATATTTTGTATTTTATGAACATTAGATACATTTTTATGACTGTTATATTCATACATTTCCATGTATAACCAAAAGGTTCCATGTCAACTATCACTCCAATGAGAGTGTTCACTGTTCAAATTAGATTCCTGCAATATCTCCAAAATTGTCTGATTTTCTCCCATGTCGGTTCTGGAAGTTTGCACTGTTGTGACAGTTTGGACCCTGTCTTATCTCCAGGTCTACTAACTGGGACCCGGAACAGGGGGCAGTCATTAGTGCTACCACGGGTCACTTTTAATCAGGACTCAGATTACTCTCAGTGACAAGGATTTAATGACTTCCCCCTGCCCAGGAGCAAGTGGCATCAAAGGGGGGACAACTGGAGGGGGTGTGGAGAGATTATGAGGGTGTCTTGTGAGCCTACTGACAGGGACTTACTTACTTATACTGTAGACTCAGATAAGTGTGGATCTAGTTTCAGGCACAGGGTCCCAGTCCAGATCTTGAGTTGGTGATAATGGCCTCCAACTGTCACTCTTGTACTTCTTTTAGTAACAGCTGGTTCGCTAAGTGACATGGAAGAACATCCGTTTTCCTCATGAAACTATAACATACTATTTTCTAGGTTTATAGGTTTCACAGCTTTGTGTTTTTTAGGATACAAAAATATATATATGCGTGAAAATGTACGTGTATAAATAGTCACATCAGATATGATAGTTTGTTACCATAACAATAAAACTAGGGGACCCATGAAATATTTTTCCGACTTACCATGATGTTGGATGAAAAACATGACACATTGTGCGCGATTGTAACAGGATCATGTAAATCCTGTGATTCAAACCCGAGTTGCTGGATTGTAAGACCAATGCGCTACCAAATGAACTAAAGGGGTAACCCTGCATGACTTATCATGCTGTTGGATGAAAAACATGACAAAGTTGTATATGGATGTAACAGAGGATCAGTCCCCACATTGGACGCCATTGTAACGAGATCATGGTGATCCTGAGATTCGAACCTGTGTTGCTGGATTGCGAGTCCAACGCTCTACCGAATGAGCTATAGGGTTAACCCTGCTAGCCGAGACCAGTATCAGCATCTTATAACACACCCAGGTACATGGACATTCAGAAACATTTAGAATTTCACATGTCGGATGTCTGGGTACAATTTAATTTATTTAGGCCATTGAGGAGCATTGCCATGTAACATGTTCCTGCATCCACCATTACAAGGCCAGATTAGTGTGCTCACTTTCAATTACTATCTCACTGGCATTAAACACAACAAATGTATCTTCCACACAAACACTAACATTTCAAGAATTCAAACAATTTTAAAAAGTCCCACCTTTTTTTACAAAATCCTTAAAAGAATTCAGTGTCCTAGTCATAGCATTGGGTCCGATAGTGCTCATGTAACAAAGATGTAATTTATGTGATGTTAAAATAGCAGCTCTTGGCTGTCAAGTGTTGTTTACGATTCTTGGTTACTCATGAAAGCAGTGCAGCTTATGAGAGAAAATGAAAGGATTGGTTCCACCATTGCTTTCTATGTCCCCTCATAGCAGGATCACTCGCTCAGATTACAATGTTGATAACTCATTGGATTCTAGTGCTAAATGGAATTGAAATTTGGTTAGGAAGCAGACAAGTGTCTTTTAATGAATGGAAATTTGATTTTTATTGTATTGTGGGAACAAGAAATTTGATTTGGAGAAGGTTGGCAGAGGTAGCTTTCTTTGTGATAAATGGACTCTTGAGATAAATGCATTCTGCAGATTCACACACAAAAAATGGCTAGCATGTTGTTGTCTTGAGATATTAAATACATGCATTCTGTTAAAGTGTACATATTTCTTGTGACTCGTGAATACAGGTAATTTTCTAATTTAAGAAATAATTTGTCATATGACATATTCTCATGAATAAATTTATAAATATTTCTATTAAATGGTTAAAAGAAAAATCTTGCTTTTTAATTTATCTTTGTAAAGAATAGCTATACTATGTATGTAATATATTACACATAAACATACACACACACACACACACACACACACACACACACACACATACACACACACAAATGTGTTTATTTTTGTGCATATTGTAATTGTTTTATTGATGTATCTTTTTTTATTGATGTATCATAATATACTAGATTACATACCAGCAAATACACTCTTCTTTTTTTTAAGTAGTGTTTTTTTTAGTGAGTAAAAGAAAAATCAGCATTTCTGAAAGTCATCATCCTGTCGCTAATGTGACAAGAACAAATTGCACTAAGTTTCACTGAGGCTTGAAGAGCATACAAGTTTAGTTCACCGATTAATACGCACGGTTCACGACATGAACTGACTTAGAGGTACGACCGAGACTGCTTGAGATAGGCCACACTTGCAGTTGTCAGTCTGCACGTAAACACACATTACTGTAATGTTGGCATTTGAACGTCCCAGTCGCCAGATGATGTAGATCTGCTGCGGGAAACATGGCTAGTTTTCTGTTCATGTACGTTATCATGTTGACATTTTCATCACGGGTACCATCAACCGAAAGTATCCATTACATAACTAAAGCATATGTGGAATATCATTAGATATTGTATAGTATATTGTGTTGACATATTTATCCCTGGTAGTCAACCAATAATATCCATTACATCCCAAAAATATGTGGAATATAATTATATTTCTTACATGTATATGTTAATTTGACATTTTCATCATTGGTAATGTCAACCAATAATATTCATTGCATAACCAAACAAAGTATACGAATACTAGTACGTGGAATATAAATAATCATGTTTTGACATTTTCATCATTGATATGGTCAATTGATAAGTCCATTGCATAACCAAGATATTCATGTACTACCTATATGTTATTAGCAGGAGTATAGCCTTCTATTGCTTACAAATTCAGTGTATCGTGCACTGTATGCTCTGACAATGAGAACATGATATCCTTGTCTTAAATATACGACAAGGATCCATTATGCGTTTCTAAAATCAGGTTAACCGATGTAATGTCTTCCACAGTTTAGAGAACATTGCAAAAATATATAACCATGCATTATATGTGACAAATATAGCTGTTATTGTTTACATTATTTATCTAATAATTCCGCATTTTTACCACTGAAATAGCAGTCTCGTCTGTTTATCCGTTCCTAAGTTGTCATCCCAGAACACTGTCAAAATAAGCTGGCACAACAGAAGCTTTGGTTGGTTGTTGTTGTTCATATTTGCGGTAAATGCAGACATACGTTCTGTATGAGACACGGGGAATCAGGGTATCTACAACAAACAAACTGCTGGGTAACAGTATCTGGACCTCAGTGTGTCAGACTGGAGAGCTGCTGTATCTACTGCCACTCATCATACACAGTCTCTGTTTGCTCAGCCTGGGGATTGCCTGCTATTGCCCCGCTATTTCTGCCAGGAAGACAGTTACCGTGTCCCATATGATAAACATCTGGAAGAATAGTATGTGTTCATGACGTCTTGATCTGCCTTTGATGCCCATGTGTGCATAGGTCTATGTGCATGAACATGTTTTGCAGTTTACCAGTTTTTAATAATACATTAGTCCACAACACTGAGTCTGCAATAAGATTAAGGGAATTGCGTAATATATTTGTAAAATCAAATAAATCTCATCACAATACTCAAGTGTCATTACTCGATGATAGACAGTATTAATTTACACCATAATTACATCTATCATTTAGCTATACAGATATATTCTATGACTATTTGTATTCCTTAATAAATCTACCGATAATGAGTTATACTTAGAAGAATACATTTCAGATAATTAATTAAATATATCCCCAATAATGTTGAAAGTTCATGTTATTATGTCATAATATATTGTTGTAATGTATTCAAGTATTTTTTTTTTATAATAAATGATAAATTATTATTATTATTATTATTATTATTGAAGAAATCTAAATTAGTTCTTCCTTTTATGTTTCAGGATGCCAATGGCCGTGTTCTGGACAAATGGACTATCGCCAGTCGTGAGGAAGAACACATCATCCTCCAGCAGTTCCTCAGGTTTGGTGAGACGAAAGCCATCGCCCAGGAAATTATACTGCAGGACACGAAAGAAAAACAAGACCTCTACATCAAGCAGACATCACGAGCGGAATCGGAAATCAAAAAGTTCATCGAGCGGAGCAACCTAAGCACGACGCAAGGCCTGATCAGACCGTACGAAACTCGGCCTCTGTTCGCAGGACGCCTTCCCCTCCTGCCTCCCGGGAGTCGCCTTCTGACACCACCACTCCTCCAGGCAGCCAGCTACTCCCCGACTCGTGACCTACGACCCCTGGGTCTGCCTACCTCAACCCCAGTCTCCACAACAGTCTCGCCGCTCGGCCGTCTCCAGACTATGCAACCCTTCGAGTTCCGGCGAGACCAGAGCAGCCCTGACCCGAGTCCCATCTCTGTGGACAAGCCTGGAACAGCTTCTTCTCCTTCCAGCGACAGCCCACAGAACCTGTGCTCCACTCCGACCTCTGTCCACTCAGCACCTTCCCCTGTCATGCCTCACAGGAATACAGACAGCAACGAAACCCCCGGAATCCCGAGTCTTCACATCATCAATGACGATGACCAGTCGCTGGGAGCCATTGACTACTCCACGAAAGACGACCAGTCATCTCCGGACTATGACAACAAAGCCAAGCATCTGCGCAAGTCCAACAATCCTATTAAACGTCAATGGGCTCCTTCCGCTGGATTTGGGCAAACATTCATCGGGCCGAATGGAAAGAAGCGGGTCCTGTGCACGGCATGTAATAAGACATTCTGTGACAAAGGTGCTTTGAAGATCCACTACAGTGCTGTTCATCTGAAAGAGATGCATAAATGTACTGTTGACGGATGCAACATGATGTTCAGTTCCAGAAGAAGCCGTAATCGACACAGCGCAAACCCAAACCCCAAACTTCACATGGCAACGAAGCGTAAAGACCTGAGCGACTCTCCTAGACCTTACGACGACCCCAAGACAGTCCGTATGATGAACAGTCCACCCACCATGGTTGTCCCTCCTTCCCTGCTGCACAGAGGAATCCCAGGGGTTGATGCCCAGGGCCTGATGCGAGCTGACCCAGCATTCTACGTGGACATGAACAGCCAGTTCACATACATCCACGCACCAGAGAAGAGACCCAAGATGGAGATGGACGATTCATCCAGTGATGAGGATGAGCCAAAGGACCTGAGTAACCACGTCATCGAGGAAGGGGAGATAGTTGATGAGGAGAGCAAACAGGAGGCGAGTGTTCAGAGAGGAGGCAGTCGGAGGAAGAGCAACGCCCCGACCAGGTGCGCACAGAATCAGAATGACGAGATGTACGCGATGTCGGACGACAACTCGGACGACAGGGATCCCTCAAGTGGTAAATCTCTTCATGGCAGAGGCAGGCGGACATCACTGAAGGACATCAAATCTGAAGCTGACAGATACCAACGAGACTCCTGCCTCAAGACTGAACCTAAGGAAGAGATGGAACAGGATGACAAGGACAGAGAAGAAGACCTTGGCTGTGACAATGGCATCGATTGCGAACCAGAGGAAAACCACCACTCTCACCATGGACTCAAAGAGCAGATAAGCAGGAAGAGGAATTCCATAAATTTTCCAAAGATTGCTTCTCTCTTGACCAACTCCAACCACCAGAACAACAACAGCATTCTGAATGATGGTGGTTTGAAGAACAATGAAGCAAGTCCCTGCTCGTCTCCATCTCGGTCGGAACATGAACTCGACTCTGCCCTGGAGATGCAGACAAATGGCCACCACATCGATGACCTCGAGATCCCCATTGACAAAAACAACCCACGGAAATGCATGACATGTGGCAAGATCTTCCAGAACCAGTTTGGAGTGAAAATACACTACAGGAACGCCCACATGAAGCTGGTTCACCCCTGCACTGTGGATGGTTGCAGTGCTACGTTTCCTTCCAGAAGGAGCCGAGACCGCCACTCTGCCAACGCAGCCATCCACAAGAAGCTGCTGTCGGCTGATGACGAAATGGAACGTAACGGCAACATGCAGAGTCTACGAGACAACGTTCTCCCAAGTCTGTATGGTGCAGACTTCATCGAGAATGACAACTGTGGACGGAATGGACATCTGTCTTCAGGGTCCGGTTCAGCAGGATCAGACTACAACTCGGATGACGATGACGAAGACGAGATCAACCTGAACGGCATGGCAGACACGGACAACTCAGACACATCTGTCTCCTGTCACCTCTGCGAAGAAACCTTCAGGGACAACCTGGCGCTGAAGGAACACTTTGAAGTCGTACACCCAAAGGAAATGTTCCACTGTAGCATCTCGGGATGCGACAAGATTTTCTCGACACGAAAGAGTCGGAATCGTCACAGTCAGAATGATGGCCTTCACCGACACCTGCCAGTGGGGAAGAAGAACGGTGTGTCTTGACCATGTGTCTAGGGGACTTAGAACTCTAGCAACTTCAATGGCCATTCTAGCTGGTCACCTTCTATATATGCAGCACTTCCTTCAGTAGAGTACTCAAAGACTTCTGAACTGCACACAACGACCTATTGCAGTTCCGTGTTTCTCTACAGTAGGAAAAACATTTTCTCATGCAATATTTGACCACCTGTTAACAGTATATGCATTTAGCCTCCTGTGTTTCTAGATCTGTATGTGCAGACACTCGATGTGCATAAGCAGCCTGTGGTAGCAGCACTAGTGTTTAGATGTTTCTCAGAAGCAGTGCCTCTTGACTCTAGCACCTGACTCTGATTCTGTTCACTGGACCAGAGCAAGCCTTACTGAATGTGGTCTTAGACATGTAGGACATTGGAACAAAATGTAGACGAGAAAGTGTTTTCTGGGATGTGGCCCCGAGAGGGTCGGCTTTAACTTAGAGTGAGAGTCAGTAGAATGAATGAGTAGAATAGACTTCATGCATCTGTGGGGAAAATGGACGTTGGTTCAGGACATGTTCCGGAACAGGATTGTTCTGGGACACACAGGATTGTTCTGGGTAACCCTGGAAAATCCAAACTCTGAAAGTGACATCGGTCGAGGTCGTTTGAAGAAGAGGAGAAGCCTGGCCTTGAGGCTGCAGACAAGGTCAAGGCAAGAGGGATGTGTATTAAAGCAATAGTCGTGTTATTGTTGATGTGTAGCTGTCTCTCGTAGACTGGTAGCTGTCTCATGTTGAGATGGTCCTGAAGCAGCAGCTAATGGCCTGGGTGTGCAATATCGGACCATAGTGTGACCTGTCCATGACATGCATTGTCTTGCAACAGGGTTCATGTTAGGAAGGGAGCAGTCTTCATAGGGAGGGGTCAATTGCAATCAGTATTATATCACCCAGAATCTGTGTGGGAGAATTGGTCATTACGGCATTATTTATCGTCATTGGTCATTATGGCATTATTTATCATCATTGGTCACTCTTTTTTTTTCTAGGGGGTCATTTTACATAACAACTTGGACGTACAATGATGAATTCAGTATTGTTAAAGATCATGTAATTCCATAAGTACAGGTATTCTTGAATGAATAGTTCAACTGGTGGACTGGGTTTTAATAAATCATGTTCGGGGCTGTGCATAGACATGACATGCTTTTTGCAATGTATATATAACTTACTCTCCCTGACCAATCTCCCACACAGAGGACACCCATATCACTACCATATGTGCAATGGTATACTATGTATTTATCAATATATCTATGCATGCTTTTTTTTCTAGCAAGTTAACACCTTGAAAATATGTCATCATTCATAACCAACACTCACCTTGTCATCGATGTTGTTTTGTGGATTTTATATACTCTGTAGGTTGATCTCAACATGAGCAAAGTCACAGAAGTTTTTGTGCTGATCGAGCATTTTAATCACTTCCAAGCGCAGTTTTACAAACAGTTATGCACTTGTCCAGCCTGGATTATTTATACATATATTATGCAAATAACTGCGGTCACACCGCTGTATATTATTAGCCATTGTTTTACATATATTGTTAATTGGTTCAATTATAGTACCTTCTTTATAACCCCTTGTACAGCCATGTATTGTACAGCTAGAGATTGGCCCCAGCTTAATAATCATCAGTTCTTGTGTAATATTAAATCATCATATCTACTTATTTATTAAATCTCTCTTTGATGTTATATCTATCTTGCAAACTTTTATTTGTTTTCTATGATCTAGTCACTTTTATATACAATAATTAACATGCTCATGAATTTTATGTAGCATAATAAAAGTATTTCTTGAAGAATGATTAATAACATGTCATAAAAATATAAGTATTGAAGAGAAAATACTGTATGCAGTTTTCTATTGAAATCTTAAGTATTGCTGTTTATAACTTTAAAAAAAAAGAAGAATTTTACATGAATTAATGTTTGACATTGTCAATTTATATTGTTAAATTTCAATAGTGAAACATACAGTTATTTTGTATGAAGACTTTATGCAATGAATGTAGTTGTTTATAATCTTGAAATTTAGAATAAGACCAACATGATCTTCCATGGAATACAATTGAATCTGTATTATGGCACTAATCACCTGCCTGCATTTAACGTATAGTAAAACTAGTTTTGATTGCTCATGGTGCTATAATGAACAGGATTTGCTAATTGACAGTAAGTATTTTAATGCATATTATTTGTTTGGACATTTTCCCCATACTGAGTTCTAAGCTTTAGTTGAATGTTTTGTGATAACCAGATAGCAGTTGTGTGCTCAATTGTTTATTATCATTGTATTGCTATTATTTAAACATATGTGCACTCAGGTACTTAGATATATGAATTCTTAATTGAAATCAAGGGTGAAGTTAGCTAATAACCTTCAGTTGCTGATAATAGCTGCATATCATCTCATTACCTGTGAAATACTTCATCACAGATACATCATACCTCAGAATTATGTGCAATCGGATCCATAAATTGGTTTAAATTGTAGATTTACCCGTTGCTTTTATTGGGCTCAAATCAGAAACAGTATTTTTTAGATCTGTTTATTTTATTTTATGGATACAGTATACCCACTCTGGGGCTTCAGTTTGAGTAGACCTGACCTGTGGAGCTTCAGTTTGAGTAGACCCGGTCCATGGAGCTGGAGTTGAGTAGACTGGGTCCACTGGGCTTCAGTTTAAGTAGACTGGGTCCACTGGGCTTCAGTTTAAGTAGACTGGGTCCATAAGTAGACTGGGTCCACTGGGCTTCAGTTTAAGTAGACTGGGACCACTGGGCTTCAGTTTAAGTAGACTGGGTCCACTGGGCTTCAGATTGAGTAGACTGGGTTCTCTGGGCTTCAATTTGAGTGGACTGGATCCACATAAAAGATTTGTTGATAGAATATGTGTGTGCCATAATTCATGAATTCAAGTTTGTCTTTCGATGACATGTTGATTGAGCCTTACACTGCACCAATGTATGTGTGTAAGTATGCTACTGATATATCATTTGTGTATAAATATTGTGTACTTATTTATTTATGATGTTAGTGTACCAAATAATATATGCAAACAAAGAGGATAACCTGACTGTTTGGGAATTGATCATGTAAAAGCAAGACAAAATACCATCCATTGCTTTCCTGTGGGGAAAAGAGAATAATAAAAAGACGAATTGAAACATATTCATGATTTGTATATTTCTACACTTTGATAACATTTTCCAATAATGTGTTTAACATTTGGATCATGCAGTGTTCAACTGATAATGAGGTATAAAAAGAAATCTTGAAAGACATTATTTTCCATCGAAGGTCACAATATGACTAAAAGTAACGCTTTCAATGTTACGTTTTTTAGCGGACTATTGATTTTGCTCCCAGTGTTTTGACGTGGTTTCCTTAAGTTGAATTGTCAATGATTAATATATGACATGCTAGATAATTCTGTTAATGACATTCATTGTATGGTTGTGCTAACATGAGTTAGATATTGTGTTTCGTGGTGAAATAGTACACATTTTTGTCTGTTATTTATTTGCATGCGACTGCTGTTTAGTGTTCATACTTCACATTATGCCAAATCAAATTTCTTTGCAATAGAATCTATGCACTTGGATCTAGAACAACATTCAAATGGAATGATGTAACATTTAATGTATTATGATGATTATTCTTAGGTCATGTATTGAAAATATAACCTTTTAACTGTTGTATTATTATAGAAAGGACAATCTGGTTAAATGACCAATGGGACTTTTGTCCATTTAGTGTCTGCCATTTCTGATAACTGAACTGCCAAAATAAAATGTAAAAAGACACTCACTATCATGTTTATTTAACCAGATTTTTCTAATGTAAAATACATGGGAAATATGTTTTATCCATCAGATTTGGGTTTCTGTTTATCAATGTTATTGTCGAAAATGTTATCAACTAATTAACATGTGATGACAAAGGTAGACATTTGAGGTCACATGTTTTATCAACCACCAAATTGTACATTACTGTCCCCAAAAGGAAGAATATATTTCCCATGTGTTTTAAGGTACAAATGTTGAGTTATAGTAATTCATTGTCATTGTTATAACTTGCTTCCCACCAGAAATTGCCAAATTTGTTTTCCCCCTGTGATATAACTTTTGTTGAGAGCTTGCCATGAGGAGCTGTTACTCTGTGTATAAGACATAGGTACACTGTACATGTAAAAACAGGCTAAGTATCGTACACACAGGCTAAATATCATACAACCAATATCAGAGATCACACATCTACACATTTAATTAATTAATAAGCATTACCATTTTTATCTTAATATTTTTATTATTTGTTTCTATGCACATGTAATTGTTTTCAAAATTTAATTAGTTTTTAAAATCAGGTCTATAATCAAAATATAAAGATGACATATTATCAATGTTATACCTTTAAAACTTTTCAATTATCAGTTATTTTGTCAGTTAATTAAAATCCTGAATCCAGCTGTACTTATTATTTATTTTATTCTTTCAATCGTATGCAACACTTAATATTATTTTCACAATCTAGACTGGCCAACCGAAGTGAAAAAGTGTCATATTTGTTTTACATGCAACATACATATCTACAAAGTGTCATTCAAATATGTCAGAGAATATTTCTGTGTCATCAAAATAATATCACAGGTTATAGGAGGATTTTTATTATAGATTGAGGAGAGGGTTCTTGGACAGGGCTACTTAGTACATAGTCACGACGTAGTATCTGTAATCTGTCGTAGAGTATGCATAGGCACACCTTTATTGTACGCTATGCATAATGTTTGAAGAAATACTTGGGTCCATTTGTAGTCATTCATGTCTGTATAGACAAGCAACATTCTCCCTGAGACAAAAAGTGAATTTCAAAATCTGGAATATGACGTATTTCTTGGGGATATTTATCTTAATTGCATAGACTGAACACAAATTAAAACGCTCATAAAGTATTTGAACTTTGAATTTATATTCCACAATACTTCTTGTTCAGAACATGCACTTGCAAGGATTTGATTTGTATTGCACATTACAAATCTTCACTATTATTATTAATACAGTATTAGTTATTCCATTTCTGTCAGAGTATTCCATTCCCATGATCAATTTTAAATTTGATATGGAATATATTGACAAATTCATATTTCAGATTTTGAAATAAGCCATAAATTAGATATGGTAGAACATTCCAGTGTGGAAAATAGAAATAGTTTTCTAGTGTGAAATCCAAGCCCAAACCAACACTGTCCCTCAGTCATCATCCACGTTCTCTCGCCCTTACATTTGGACATCTGTGTTCACAGATTCCCCTCACATCACAGCCTTACCAAACTAACTTTGTGTGGCCATCACATTATTTCTCACATACACCTTACTAACATGGCTTTAAACTATTGTTACAAACACAATTTTGGACTGCCTTTTTTAAAGACTACATGCATCGGCAGTGTTCATGCATTGGCCAAAAGATTGTCATTCAATTGGCCAATTAATGACTAATTAGCCAGAAATTAATTGGCCAATAGTGTCATTCATTGGCCAATTGAGTCATTCATTGACCAACAAGTATCTGGATCAGTTAGCTCCGACTGGTGATTATCAAGTAGCATTGATTAGTTTCTTCTTCGTCATTAGAAATTATGTGAAGAAAGAAAAGTCATGTAAAATTCAAATTATGCATGAAATACGAACTACTATATGTGATTATCCTTTCAAACTAGAATGCTTGTTTAAATTTTCATATGCAATATATATGCAATATCATTTGATGCCCAGTATTAGCCTTGTTCTATTGTTATTTGGTGCACATTTTATTTTAAAATTTTACTAATAATTTGTTTTATCAAATTGCAAAAGGACTTAACAAATGTTTAATGTCCATTGAATCTTTAATTTGCTACTTTATTTGAAAGGATAATCACATAGAAAAAAAAGCACATGCAGTAATTAGCATTTTAGCATTATTTTGTATAATTTTCTGGAAAACTCAAAAACTAAAAAAAAATACTTTGAGGTTTGCATGGCTCAATCTAGCTAGAATTGTTTTTGTCACACTACCACTTAGTACGAGTTGTAATAATGTTTATTTGTGTATTTATTGTTGAGGCAAAGATATTTATATGAGTAATTTGACTGGTTTTATCTGGTCAGGTTAGAAATAAACGTTTACACAAAAACAGTTATGATCTTTGTCGTTGTTGTTGGTCTGGCACTATACAGATCACCATTTTATATGAACTTACCAGTATCACCTGACAGCACAAACCGCTGGCGATGGGTCGTCCAGTAAAACAGTTGTCTTCAGTTATCATCCCACCATAAACACACCGCTCAGATCACTGAACTACTGTGGGAAATAACATACACAAAGTACCTATTCACTAACGTATCGACTATGCGTAAATACATGTACGATGTTGTTGCGATTTTTCTCAATATATTATACACGTGTACTACTTCTATTCTACAAGATGGACACCACATCATCACATATATTTGGTTGATCCTTCGCGAACATGGTATCCTTCTTTGACTCAATCCTATTCAACATACATATATTATATAAATGTATAATTATTTCATTAAAGATAGGCAACACCATAGAAAATGGAAGCATTTTGAAAATCATCCCCCATATGGACAGCTGATGGAGTACGGAAACAATACTAGTCTTAGGAAACATATACTATGTGGATGTACGTTAATAGTTACATAACTATACAGGAAACTAAAATACATTACATGACAACGATACAATGGTGCAGACAGATTATATATTGAACAGTGACAGAATACAGTGTCATGATCAAGGGCACTGTATCATCATGTCACCCATCCTCTGCCACAGGATTATCAGCTTGAAATACTATCTTCTCAGAGTACTATGATTATATTGAATAGTACGAGCTGTTGGGAGAGGGTGCATGTCACACATTCCACCATGAAAAGAAACCTGTTTCTTTTCAGGACCTTCTATCAACACACACACACACACACATACATACATACATACACACATACACACATACACACACACACCCACACCCACACACACACACACACACACATATATACACACACACACACATACACACACACACACACACACACACATACACACACATACACACACATACACACACACACATACACACACACGCACATACACACACACACACACACGGCCTCTTTAACTATTTTTTAAAAAGGAAATATCCCGCTTCCCTCAACTAAGTGGTTAACGAAACCCACCGCTAAGATTACTGTCTTGCATTCATTAGTTCGGAAATTCCAGGATGCATATTCATGTTATTTTGCTAATATCTGCGGACAGTGATAATAATTAAAGGATCGGATGGTTTGCTTGTCTACGAGTCAATGTCATCGGTGACCGGTTCAGAGTTCAGAGTAAATACTCTGAAATACGCCATTGCTCGACCTGTAGATGCCGCCTATATTCTAACATGACAAGGATTAGGATGTCGAGAATACACAGACAAAACCGGAAAGAACCTTTATTGCATTCATGCCTAAAACCTCGGCATACGAGGTACAAAAACATCGGCATACGAGGTACAAAAACATCGGCATACGAGGTACAAAAACATCGGCATACGAGGTACAAATCAAGAGAACCATACTGCAATAACTGCCTGCATGGAGAAACGGCAAACTTCACGAAACAAAAGTGAAATTTTCAATAATTAATTTCGTCCTACTGTTGATTATTTGGACATTTCAATAGGTAGTAGAATAATCAGTTGTCTTTGGTAAGGCGACAAGATATAGAGCGAAGATATTTACAATAAAACTGGTAATAAAATGTGTTGCCTGGTGGTAAAACTATAATATTGTGTAATAGGGCCTACATCGGTACCCCTATATCACCACCACGACTGTCAAAATACATGTCCAATGTTCCTGGTGTTATCAGAAGTGATTGCAAATGACTGTGATTCAAAGGTTCAATGCATGACGCCATGAGCAATTGCAGGAATGTTTATCCAAACACGTAAAAATTTAAAACCTAAATATTAGTTCGCTACTGAGTTTATATCTAACAGATGATACCCGCACATGCAACTTTTGAAATAAATTATTAGTTCTGATAAATCTAACCAGCGAATAAGAAATAGGCTTTGTCTTGGAAAGGTCAGAATGTCTCATGTTGGGGATTTTTCTTCACAAATTGCGTCGCATACGTGAAACACCGTCACATAATCAGTGTCGTCACATAATCAGTGTCAACTGAAATAGATAAAGAACGTTCAAGACGTCATCAAGTAACTGGATGCGAAGCCAACCATTGATTATTAAGTGCACTTGGAGGAGCTCTATTCTAAATAGGCTACTGCACAGAGCAATGAGCGTACGACCACCCATATCATTACTTAATAATGTCATGCAGATCTTCACGAAGCACCTGCTTTCTCAGATGTTTATCCAAGTTTGGAAACATTCATTGGAATGGAAAATTAGCTGAAATGTATACGGCTTATGTTTCCAATTGAAAAAAGTTTAATTTTCTCAATTAGTGGCTTGAAGAGCGCGTCGTGGAGGGTCGTCTCTCTGCATGAATCTTTGATTACAGGCTCAGGTAATTAGACTTTGCATAACTGCTGGTCGTCCCTGGTGACAGTCGGCACCTTTGATGTTTGATGGGTCCCAGGTGAGGGCAAGAAGGTAGGTGTCGGAAGCCTGGATAATACCTGGACACGTGCCCGACATTGTAGTTCATGTTTTATACTGGGTATCATTTCTCGAAGCTCTCATATCCACTATGAGACCTTAGTTCGCTCGTAAGTGAACGATCCCCATGTATTATGAGAATAAACTGTCTGTCTGTCTATTAGAGATCGCTACGAGAGTCCTTATGGTCTCGTAATATGATATCGTAGTAGATATGAGAGCTTCGAGAAACGATACCCTTGTGGATAAGTAATAACATTCGTATGCTAGCTCTATACGTTAAATAAGTCAATACAGTCATTATAGATTTGTAACGTCAATGGTATTCGTACTCGTTTGGATTTATAAACACAATACGTAAATAGTTGGTTCTAACGTCGTCAAATCAACCTTAGTTTTTGTTGACATTGTTTTACCACCGTCCTTCATTTATACTCTTCATTCTAAAGACGTTTCTTCAACATATTTTCAATGAGGAAATATGCATGTCTTGTGGATAACAAACGTGGATAACGAAACCAAATGGTTTTGGTTCATGCAATAATACCATAATCATACGCCTCAAAGATGATCCATTCATTGTATTCAAGAAGGTTCTGAAATTATACTAGCTGTTGGAACCAACTCTTGGAATATTTGGCTGCATGAGTTTCTTTGACAAGTGGATCCATTCGTGAACCAAGAGAGACTATCCCCGTCAGGTTACAAGACCTTTGACGATATATAGCGTGTATAATAGCCATCAATTTGATCCACCATTAGAAAGCAATTGTCACGGGCTTATCCTGATGGTCTTAAACCGTGACATCACGCCCGCGGACACGAGGGGAGACAACTGAAACCGGGTCATGAATGTTGCACGAGAGTGTCGTGAGGCTTGGAGGTCGCATGCAGTGCCACAAACTGAGGACAATCCGAGGATGAGATTTTAAATATGGATGACGGATTGATTTGAACGAAGGTCGCCTATCGTGACCGTCACACCAATATGACACGCCCATAGACAACAACTGCTGAATTAACAAATGAATTATTCACACTTCAATTGTCACAACGGGAAAAGTAAGTCCTCTATAGATAGACATGTCTTTTAGCGGTAGCTTTCTTTCCTGACCAAGAATCATCAAGGCCTATCCCGTTTTGTCTTACTTTCTTTTACCTTCTTTTCTTTCTTAGAAACTTAATTGTAATCGCAGAGTCCTAATCTTCTGGGAGAGTGTCTGGCACTATTGGTTATTACTTGGTCGTGCACCACAGTTATACAGTAGCCTACCAGATATTAACAGTAATAACCTGATAACACGCCAACACCATGATGTTTGGAATGTTCATGAAAGACGTATACTACCCTAAATCCTTACCAGTTCAATGTGGAACTGTGTTTGTTTGATTACTTTAACTGCTTCACTATTGGAGGACGTTATTACACATATAAAGCTGGCTTAATATTGATGTTTGAGTATTGGTCAGTTTAGTTTTCAATAATAATTATTATAATTAAAACACTGATGCTTAACATGCTGAATAGCAGTCGAGCAATAGTTAATATGCAGAAAGCTTACCCAATAGTCAATCTGAAACTGTTAGGTTCAATATTCATTCATGTTTAACAAAATTAATTATCCGAATACAATTCATATCTATATCGTTGACGACGATGTGCACAACAGTCCATATGCGAATTGAAATATTCAAAGGTACAATGTAGCCATCCTCTGAAACAATGGTTAGCATCCGTTTGTGACATATGATATTAATTAGGAAATAGCCATGGGGTGCGAGTGCGGATACAGAGGATACTAAACCATGCATTTCATCGGTCTAGATCCATGTGCACAAATGGTTCAGATGACTTCAGTAGAGTCGTGCCCATGCATTAACCCTCTCCATGCTGGATTAAGCACAGACACTGCTCTATGGCATATCTCCAGTTGCGTCCTTTAGAAAAATGAATAGTTCGTAGCTATAGATAGATGGATTACGGATGTATTCCGCCAAAACAATTCAGACATTTAATTATGTTTTGCAACGACCAATTTTGTTTCTTAGAAAAGTCAATATTTTTCTCATCTTTCAGTCATATATTGTATCTTCGGAGATTATTATTGACTGTTACTAAAGGAAATGATAATTCCACAACTATATATATACCGTAGGAAGTAAGGACATATTATTAAAGAATATAGAGAAATATGTTTTGCATTTACATATATACGTGGCCTACATACATGTACTCATTCAAACTGAAGACAGGACCATTTCCTTTAAGTATATAGTGACACGGTAAAGTTTTGCTTTTAAGAGACATAAAAGTATTAGAGCGGACAGGTGTACAAATAGAACATCCTATGACGTCACTTCCTATCTGCACGATGTGTCCGAAATGAACCGTGAAATTCTATATTTCATCTCCGGCTCTGCGAGTCACATCTTTATGTAACTAAACTTTATCATTAACAGATGAAATAAAACTAGTTGGTGTTCAAGCGACGTCTGCATGTATCGTTTATGAAGATGTTCTGGATGCAATTAAGGTTGTAAGGTGTTCCGAAATGTGTGCGCTTACAATCCCGTGGAACGAAGTATACCCTTAGGCTGCACTATTCGTCATCATACGTAGTTTTACATCTGTGCTTGTACGAAACAATAACACTCAAGCAAATAAACCCGCCGTGATAAGAATAGATTCACTCCAAACTTCTAATGGAAGAAATAGTTATCTGGCTAGAATGTCATCAATATCTGCATGTAGGCTACGTATAATGTCGTGATGATAAATACGAAGCAAGTTGACATTATAATTATTTAAAATATCAATACAGTTTACAATGTCATTTATAGATGGGTTGGTTGTGTTTGTTGTTATTAACCCAGTGGAATTACTTTACGCTATGTTGGAAATTTACATTTGGTTTCCATAATAAGCCTAGAGGTCGTTAAGTTGGATCAGTTTGACGTAGCAAAGACTATACAGAATAGCAGCAAGTTAACAAACAATTCCAGGAACAATCATTACCTTGCCATGTCTATTCACCAATGTGCTGTGTTTTTACGTATAAAGAAGAGAGAGAGAGAGAGAGAGAGAGAGAGAGAGAGAGATATATATAAAGAGAGAGAGAGAAGAGTGTTAGGGGAAAAAGAGAGAGTGTGTGTATGCGTGGGTGTGAGAGAGAGAGAGAGTGTGTGTGTTGAGAGAGAGAGAGAGTGTGTGTGTGTGTGAGAGAGAGTGTGTGTGTGAGAGAGAGAGATAGAGAGAGAGAGAGAGAGAGAGAGAGAGAGAGAGACAACGCCAGAGCATCATTGGCTCTGTCAATAAGTGCAATATATCTCCGTAGATATTAAATTGAATTTACTTTCATAGAAATATATTATTAATAGTTCGAATGCTTTCATGTATATGGTGCGTTCGTGAATCCTTTCCGTAGAAAACATCTTCAAATAATCTTGACAATAGTATGTCACCTTCAAAAGTTTGAGATCAGTTCATGTCAAAAGAGCATTTCAGATCAGGATCTTTTCATGACAAGAGCATTTCAGATTAGGACAAGAGCATTTCAGATCAGGATTTTTTTCTTGACAAGAATACTTCAGACCAGGAGCAGTTCATTGATATTCATACTCATCATCACCAGCATCAACATCCAAGTGCGGCTACTAATTAACCCCCGACGCCATAATAAGGCGTCTTCCTAATTAATACCCTTCCTGGTATGACCGGTCTTTCATGCTACACACCCCTCTCCGTGATCTCTGGTAAAGGTGTCTCGAACGCAAGTAGCTCTACTAGCTATATGGAGAGATTAAGTTATTAGCCGAAATACATATTTTATTACCAGGCATTACGACAGCACTTGCCAATCCATTCCATCGTTAGATAATTATGACTTCGATAATTGTTAATTTACAGAATGTTCACACCTTATTTTCCAGCGTGCAAGCGAGTTTCTCTTACCTTTAGTTATTTCTCCATGTCAACTATACTGAATCATGTAGACTCATAGATCTCCAAATAACATGTGTGTACAGATATATGTGATATACATGTAGGCCCCGACGAGTATAATTCTATTCAATTTAGTTTCAAACTGATATGTTCCTTTATAACATCCAAGTAGGCCTGTGTCTGCACATGTATGCGATCACCTGCGTTTCTGCATTGCGATGTCTTATACTGAGCATTGTTTTAAAGTTTCACAATTTCGAATTCTATATAAATTAATTAAATAACGTATTATGTTTCTTATATAAAGTCTTAATATAATTGTGAAGTGTGGTAGGTTTTCCGGCGTGTGTCATTGAATTTTTGTTGAAATTCTAAAATTCCTTGGAAGTCAATCATAAAAGAAATATGAAAGAAACAATTTTTTCCTAGATCACAAAATCCTGTTGATACGTGTGGAAGTTATGACTAGTTACAGTGTCTCAATCTGGCAAGACGTCCTACATCATGATTTCATATTGAACCTCTTACGAGGCGGAGCGCTGGATCCAGCCCGTCAAGATTCCACGAATTTTCTCATTACTTTAATTTGTACTAATTCCCGACACTTGTTCCAGCCACACGTGTCTCGCGCACTTGTCAATTTCCGCCAAATTATCCGTACTTACGACGCGAACTTCTGTAAATTCCTCCAGTTTTAATATCTTAGAAGATTCTACACTTGTTACACGCAGAGAAGATGATGCCTGTGTTTTGGTGCCAGGGGGGATTACTACCGTCGCGGTTTGGAACGCATGAATCTCTCCAATCAAAGCATATTGATGACCGGGTAGTCTCTTCCACACCAAACGTGTCATCAACTCTCACCAGTGCCCACAGAACAGACTGATTATGATATTCCAAGCCGTTTTACGAGCAAATACCAAATTCCAAAGATTATAATTCAATATTGCAAGAGTAGTCTACACACTGCCACCCGATGGCCGCTTACCAGGGCAGGGATATGCGACTGAGGCATGGATTTGCCTTCATAATATTATTCATAAACAAAAAGTTGATGTAACAAATTAAATGTATTTTATTTACTGTCTAATTTAATAATAAAAAATATTATGAATTAACACAAATTATACAAGGATAATTCAAAGTCTTGTAGCATGCACTTAACATGAAAAGATGTACCGGTATCAAAGAAAATATTTCGTTTGCTAGTCATTCCGACATATTAAAATAATCTGTATAGTAGGCATAATGATATTCTATGCCCCAGTCGCATATCCATGTATAGTATATAGGCCTACTAATTTAGTCTGGAATCCTAACGGATACCACAGTCACAATACTATACACAACTCATCGTTCCAATGCCATCGTTCCAATCTATTTAACAGTGTTTGACTGTGTTCTACATATAAATGTATTAGTAATATTGAAAACTAAAATCCTAATCAGTGTTCAATAGAGTACTGTAATGAACTAACTAAAATTACACTTTTAACAAATTAATTTGTAGCTAATTTTGATCTTTGGTATGAACGGTGCCTTGCAAATTGTCATAATCTAGAGAAATGTTGAACACGCCTCTCGTACATATTTATGAATCACTTGGCCCATCAGACTGCGCAGTTGCTGCCGCCTCCCACCACGTCTGTTCCCAGTTAACGTCACTGTCGGCGCTTCCTAGGACATATGGCTTCCTAGTCTTCCCGGCTTAAGTAATAAGCGTGCGCGCGCGTGCAAGACTGACGTCCGAAGCGTGCTGCAAATACCAGAATTTAATCTAATGATTTCATTGTGTAGGGGCCTATACGGCGCTTTCTTTTAATCATATCAGGGTACAGAAAATTCAAAAGCTTGCTTTGACATCCCCGGTTCCTTCCATAGTCGGCATATACGTCGAGACAGATTAGTCGACGAAACGTCCGACAGGATGTGACGGTATTCCGACGGGTTTGCCATGAATATGTCGGAGATGTGTTAAAATTAGAAATATTTACATTAGTCTGCTTGGCTATGTTCGTTTAGATTGTAAAACATGGGTAAAGGTAATGGTTGTGAACACTCAAGTGGAATAGAATCGTTCAATGTCCTTGCCAATGCAAATGTCATTAGAGGTCTTCCCGACGAGGTGCAATTTTCAGGGATGTCGGAATGTATACTTTTCATGCCGTGTTTCAAACTAATAATATACTTGGAAGATGTATGCGGTCTTTTCATTTTGGGGGAAAGTACATAGAAACATATTTAGATAAGTAGTACTGATTTAGTTAATGGCCAGACATTAAGAACAAATTGGACAAATTAAGAACATATTGTCCGAAATAAGGTTATTACAAAATTAAAAGCCGATACGAAAAGGAACATTTACAACTCCACATTATTTTAGTATGTGATTACTGTCAGAACCCGTTAGCGCCGATACCGACCTTCACATGCAACCACAAGCACTGCTTCTCTTTCACGTTCCCATTCTAAAAGATACAATACGCCGCACAGCCTTAAACAATTTGACGTGAAAACATATTGGACATATATTATACATTATTGAAATTAATAGTTAATTTTGGTGGAACATGCGTGTTGTCATAACAAATTAATAGTTAGCTAGTTTTTATCTTAAATAATACCATGACGTTGCCTTGACCTTGAACATTAGGCGTCGATCATCGTGCGAGTCAACTTGTGAACACCGAAGGGTATTTCAAATGTTAGTCTGCTGTGGTTAGTCCGTTGCTCTTTTGTACGAGACACTGAACATTTGCGATGGTCAATACATTTAGTACAAGAGCTACGTTCAAGAGAGGTCCAGCTCATATATTTATTTCTTCTCTATGGATACAAGATGACTAGTCTGAGAATAAAATAAAGGTCATGACAACCATGTCATCCACTGGAAACATGCTAGTATATTGAGCATATTACCGTATAGATGCTGTTTTGTTCCACGTACTGTGACCGTCCAAACTGGAAGGTCACCAAAACCCATGAGTCACACCACGAACAGGTTAAAACAAGATAATAATTATACGGTATATAGAATATCATTTATAAATTTCAGAATTTTGATCCCAGGGATACCGGAGTTGATACCATCAATCGTCATTGCAGATTTACGTACTGTAGATGTCTGGTGATGTCTCAATATATACTCCCAACAAGAAGCATATCAATGGTAAATAAGATAACCATAAACTATCCAGATATATTAGACCCCAGTGTTCCACCAAACTTGTGTAAGTTGACGAGGCATCATATGTCGTAGAACGGTCCCAACTCCCGTAGGTTCTATTCGCAAAGACGGACTTTAAAAAACATAATATGCTTTGTAGCGGCACATATGTGGGCAACCTGCTCGGTTGCTAGGCACGCGCCACAGGTGTCTCTCGTTTGATCGCGGTCGCTGGCAGATGAGAGTTGTAATGTCGGCAATTCCGTGAGAATTCCTCTTCGTATTCAGATCCAGACGTCCTTTAATACGACCAGATCCAGATGGGTCACCGATAAAATGTCATTGCCATACTGTGTATTCATAAACTGGTCGTTGTGGACAGTTTAGAATGGCTACTTTTGAGAATCGATGGTTATACGTTCTATTCGCGTGTCCCATTTCAATAGAACATACTTTTTCTATTAAATAATATAATTTGTGTTAGTTAAATGTTAAAATATAACAATAATAGTGCAATTTCGCATGGTACCATAAACATAGATACATTATATATCTGTTTGCCATTTAAGGATTGACAGCTGTTTCCCATGAATGATACACTATATGGGACACACCATCTTCAGACAGATGACGAAGACGAATATTCGTACTCTAAGTATTCTTATCAAACAGAACGTCACCACGAGCTATTTCTCTAGAATAATGGAGGATCCACGATGCATTTGGGGTAAGAACTAGTACCATTTTCATGTCTGGCACCGAGCGAGACCGCCTTATAATACGTCGTCCTGAGTGGACTAGCGGACTTGTAACAGGACTGCGAGAACCCAAGACATCTATACAAGGCGCGAAAGTGCACATCGTCTAGTTTATCTCCAGTCTTGATAGGCCCCCCGACACTACAAGTCAAACATCCAGCGATGAAAAGATGCAATTTTCTAAATTTGGCAAAGACTCAAAGTCGCGGTTATAGAAGATGGCCCCCAATGAGACAGTATCGAGCAGACGATCGCAGCAGACGAGAATTGTCCCAGTATGGGAGTATAAAATTATTAGCGGCAAAAATTGGGGGACGACTTGGAAGGGACCTCTTGGCT
Organism: Lepetodrilus fucensis; assembly: GCA_032361325.1. Lineage (NCBI taxonomy): Eukaryota > Metazoa > Mollusca > Gastropoda > Lepetellida > Lepetodrilidae > Lepetodrilus > Lepetodrilus fucensis. The sequence continues at coordinate 27,586 of JAUTBV010111615.1, forward strand.
CGAGGGTAGTGTCAAAAACATTTTATGAAATGTATTAACTTGTTGTCCCAGCGCTGTGGGATGGCGGGTAATGGTCGGACTGATGATCCTGGACACGTGACCTGTGCGGTTCCTGTAATTGAATGAACATAGCTGGAGGGAGGGGGGAGTAGAAAGGTAATGGTTGCAGTGAGCTTCTGTGTAGATAAACATGCTCCGTCAATTAACGACGGGGGCACAGGGCCTCCGAGTGACGCGGTTACACGAACAGGGAGATCTTCAAGAATATAACCGAAGACATGTATACAACAAATATCTATGCCATGGACGCGATTGCGCTTCGTGTAGAATCATATAAATGTTTCATCACATTTATCCATGTCCATAGTAATGATTTAGTTACACACACAAATAATGATTTAGTTACAAACACAAATAATTATTTAGTTACAAACACAAATAATGATTTATTGTAGGACTTGTTACTCAATTTTCACTACTTAGTGATTCAAGAAATGTTAAATTCTTGTTCGACTTCTACACATTGAAATACTTCAGAAAGTGCAGGAAAGACTAATGCAATACGTTAATGTAATAGCACTCTATTATATAGTTTATGTGAAGATTATTGTCAGCATGGCATAGACTTCAACATTGCATTTATCCCACAGTCTTAGGTTATCTGACGGTGTCTGCAACAGCATGTGTACTAAGCGATATGACCACATTGTCAAGCTGGTTTGAGGACAACGGATATAGGCCAAAGGCCTGCCAACCTTCCTAGCATTCAAACACCGTTACCAGAGAGAAATATACATACTGTACTAATTAACAAGAACCAGCGTACGTATTCGAGTTTCACCACTTCAACAATAATCCAAGTCTTGGACAATAAATGACACATTCAGTTATTAACACAATCTGCTCAGTATGCTTTATTTACCATCATATAATATATAATCTTCTTATTACGTTTTACTACAATAAAACGTCGTGGAACCATTAAGAAGTATACTAATATAGAGGTATTGGCTACTGGCATACTACAACCATTTGTTGGTATTAAATCATAAATGCACCTATACCAAGCATGTGGTGCACACACCAGTTATCTGTACACCCAATTGAATAGTTGCCCTCCATTTATGAAACTGACGGCCGACAGCAAGGTGAGATAAGTCCATTAGTAAGTTAACCAAGTAATTCTGATTCCAATGCATATATAAATGTTTCTGAGGGTAATTAGGTTAAACTTCGTCAAAGATGTGCCAACAGATTTAATGCTCTGTGCCACATAACTGTATGATATAAAATTAAGAGCTTATTGCTTCGCACTTCCAATTCGCCACGGTACATTTATCAAAACCCTCGCTATTTACTTATAGGCAAAGTCCTGTTAATAATGAGTAAATGAAGAAAAACCTGTTTTTATTTAGTGATCATGTTATGATTTGTTTCAGACGAATGTACTGACTAATCCCCATCATAATTTCCAATCAGCCGTGACTCACACAAAAATATAAATGTCTTAATTATATTATTTCCGTTGAAGAAGCAGATCGCTGGTGAGGACGACCCGGACAGAAAGTTGATGGGTGTGGAATAAGGGACATAACTCTTGTACAAGGATGAACATCTCTTTTCTTACAATATAGAGGAAATAGTATATATGATCAAAACCCTACTAATATAATAATGAATGCTATTTTATTCTTTCTTCAGCGTTCACCTTTTCAAAGTCCATAAAGTCAAACCCTAGTCCATATAGGTGGTATAATTTAGGTTTGGGAATCAAAAATCATTTATTATAATTCCTAGAAAAATTGACACTTGACTTGAGGCTTCATCTGTTAATTTCCACAGTATGTCACCGGTCTGTTTACAGAGGGGGGAGAACCTGTTATAATATCATTTTCAGTTAATATAAATTACAAGTGTCTTCATAACAAAATACCTTCTAAATGATCTTTAGAAAATAAGCATTCCACTAAATGTTACATTATCATTCAGGAAATACAGCAAGCAACCTTAAGGTTTCATAGAGTTGTAGGATAGAAAGTAAAGTGATTTGATACGGTGCCAGGGACAGGGCATCACAAGCAGATGTGTTAATGGAGGGAAACTGGTGCTACAGTAATTTAAATGTTCAATCCCAATCACGTCCATGAAATCTGTGCAAAAGTGAGTATGAATGCAGTCTGTGTGAAGTGAGCTAATATACAGAATGAAGTCTGTGTGAAGTGAGCTAATATACAGAATGAAGTCTGTGTGAAGTGAGCTAATATACAGAATGAAGTATACGCAATCATACAGATAAAGAAAATGAATTAAAAATGTACAATTTCAGTACAGAAAATGGCAAATCTTTACAATTTTATTGTATGTAGACAATGCACACATTCTTGAAACACACAGACACTCGCAAATATATAACATAGAAACTAAATAAAAATTGTTGCATTAATATATATTCTAAGCAGAATGAATTCCAAGGGACACAGGCTAACACTGGCCCACATGGTACAAAGAGCGCTGCAGGAGTCGCAAGTTTACTTTCTAAAGACAAAACTATCGGCATACACGCGCCTTGTGGCCTAACAGTAGCTATGGCCCTAGTCCCCCTACCAGTGAAAACACATTAAACATCATAAACTTTATATGGAGCAGTCAGTCACAGATGCATGTAATTATGTAGATAGTACAAAGTGATATTTAGTACCAGTCAAATATGGTAATGAACCAGTCTCATTAAAATAAGATCCGAAACTAACGCTCAAACAGATATATACGACACTCGCTCCGTTAACGGTCTCAGGAAATCGCCATACAAAATCTGTTCGCCAATCACAGCCTCGCCTAATAAAACATGTTTGTCGGTGTTAGGAGCTTGTACATTCGGAATTTACCGATACGTCCCTTTACGTACAAATTTTGTAAACAACATGTGGAGATTCTAGCAGCCGATCGTTTCCTTTTGACACCATGCATTTCAATCATGTCATCTTTGACACCAAAGCGGATATATTGTAAGTCAAACATGTGTCATTTGTGGTTTTTCATTTAT
>JAUTBV010111627.1:0-14217 GCA_032361325.1 Lepetodrilus fucensis
TTTAATCATATACTGTAAAATACTATGTATGCGCAGACGTATTTCCTGCTTCCTGCTTTAAAGCAAAACATTTTTTTTTTTAAATGGGTCCACGTTAGACCCCCCACGTTAGACCCCGTGGTATAGCGAGGGTGCACTGTATGTACAATGTTTTGATCTGTTTTTCTTCCAGTCTCAGAACAAGAATTCCTATTCCCTGGCTAAAGATTTACTGAGGAGGACCAGCAATGCAATTGAACCATACATTCAAGTGGTGAGTCAACCAGTTTAAATCTTAACATGTGGGCACCAACATCCATTCAATACAATTAGCGAACTGACAATTTTGCATAAAGACAAATATAATGGTATCAAAATACCAACATATCCAGTGTTTGAAATGAAATTAGAATAGCTTCCCTTTGACTGCTGACTAGACTTGGGCATGGCAATTTTCTGTGGATCCGTGAAAATCTGATATATTTGTCCAGAGGTCGATTTATTTGCCGTAGACAATACTTGGAACCTACTGCGCCCCGGTTAGTTTTCAGCTGAAATCACAATTGTCTTGTTTCCAGTCCTGTATACAATATACACAGAGTAACCGGTTGTAGACTGCTCATGCAATGGTGACAGTGAGGACATAACATTAGGAATGGTATTTTGCGAGTCATGCACATTTGAGATTGATATTGTGATTTGTTTGTGTCTTCAGTTCTTCAACAATACCCTGATGCTTGGCAAGACATCTGAAAGTGAGGTGTCTGACCACCTCTATGACCTGATCTACGAACTCAACCAAGTTTCTCCCAATGTGCTTCTGGCTGTTCTCCCTCAGCTGGAGTTCAAACTGAAGGTGCGAGCTTGTGGAGTTATCTCCTTTTGACATGCTGGTTGCTTTTGACACACATTTATTTTCTTTCTTGACAAATGTTGCATTAGTATGGCAGGAATTGGTAGTACAGGGATAATATTTAACTTTAAAACGTACTCGCCTGAATAATGATACAAATAACAAATGTTTACAAAAGACATGAATTACTCGTCTTTATGATACCTTTAGCATTGGGAGAAATGTCCCAGGCGAGTGTTAATTGCGAACCCTGTAGTACATTTGAAAAATGTTGCATTGTTGAGACATGGTGGTCAGGCCTTTCTATAGAAGAAACAATAGCTCCTGGGTATCGTTTCTCGAAGCTCTCATATCTACTACGAGACCACAAGGGCTCTTGGAGCCATCTCTAATACATATCGTAGTGACATCAGAGCTTTGAGAACCAATACCCTGGATGACAACCAATCTTTCCTTTGTTGTTTCAAATCTGTTGCTCATCCAGTCTTTCATGGATCATGAATATTTTTTTGTTCTCATCTTTGTATAAATTTAAATTGCTGAATGTAAGTCGGTTATCATATTTTGGGTCTATATTCGGCTGACTTTGTTTTGTACTTGTTTCAGAGTAATGAAGAACACGAGCGGAAACACGTAACCAAGCTTCTGGCCAAGATGTTCTCTGAACCAGGCTCAGACTTGGCTGGTCAAAACAAACCTCTGTGGTATTGCTTTCTGGGCAGGTGAGGATTTACAGCTCACTTCCAGATTGGTCCCTTTAGATTATGTTTAGAATCTCTTATGTGTAGTTACTATCTCTTAGAAATGGAAGAAGCTGACATAAAATACCAATTTCCCGGGGCAGGTAATGTAACTGGAGGAAAATACAAGTCTAAATTATTTAACCCTCTCCCTGCAGGATTATGCACAGGTACAGCCCCTTACGGCATGGCATCTCTGTTTGTCTTTATCATGGAGAAGATTAATGTAGCTGAAACAGTTGCAGGTATGGAGCTATCCTGGCTGATGTTTTACATTGCAGAAAAAGACCTTTAGCATCTTTTCAGTCTTGTAATTTACGTATTTGACATTTTCTGGATTCACCAGTCTACACGACTTTGTTCTGCCGACAGATTTAACGACATCAGTACATCGGTGAGAATCATCTGCTGCTCGTATGCTCAGCATTTCTTCCTCAATCATCCTGAGCTCATCAAGGACATCATTGGTAAGTGGCAAACATTTGTTTGTCTTGTTAACTCTTTCCCATGATATAGTCAAAGTATTATTATTATTGTGTAAAAATGTTTTTGCTTAAACTATTTGATGTGCACTGGCTATGTTGTCAAATTTAAGAATGGTATCATCTTTGTTAATAATTTAATTCCTTCATACACATTTATTATCAAATTAAAGAAGGGTCAGATATAATTTAATCATTAGTTTTAGTGTTTACTGTCGAACCAGATAGAAAATATTAGCAGTATTTTCAATATATATTTTTTTTATATTGTTCATTGGAATTTTAGGACTATGACTGATTTATTTGACTGCTCTTTCCTTCCAGAGCAAATGAAGGTGCGGCAACACGATCCAGAAGAAACTGTTAGAATTGAGGTGATCAACTGTGTGATGAATGTGGTGAAGAAGGACTTCAACTTTGTGACGGAAGACATGATGACGTTTATCAAAGAGAGGACCTTGGATAAGAAGGTATGGCGCTGTTTTGGAAGACATTTAAATTATTTTTGAAAATGGTTGCATATAGGTGGAAGATAGCGCAGTGGTAGAACGTTGTACTTTGAGCCAAAGGTTCCAGGTTCAAATCCTGCTCCGGGGCCCTGGCATCAATGTTTGTGAAAGTTACCTTTCTGACGCAATATTGATAGGATGCACTCTCTGTAGAGTTATCATCCTTGGTCTAGTACCAGCCGGTGCTCGCAGGTTTACTGCAACATTCAGTGCTACAGATGTTGCTTGTTTTCTCCTACCCTTTTCGTTGCAAATGGGTGAAAGATTCCCACAGCGATGTTAAACTCCATATTCACTCACTCACTCCTGCCCTTTATTGAAAGAATTTAAATAGTGACTCTAAACCACAATTCAAAAAGAAAGAGAGAAAAAAGAAATTCAGATGAGTTGAGGTTCCAGATTCCGAGTTGTGGTTTCAGTTCAAGATCCGCCGTGAGGCACTACTTGGCCTGGGGACAATGTACAAGCACGTGATGACAAAGGACCCCGTCAATCCCGAGCACGAAAAGAAGGTGGCCTGGATCAAGAACAAAGTGTTTCACGCATACTACCAGAATAGCAATGATGACAGGTAATCGCAGTTTTTCCAATTACGTTCAATATCAAAGCCAATAAGACATACAGTTTTAGTGTCAGTGTTGTAATGTGAGTTGTGGATTTACTCCTGTCCTAAATTGAGAAGCTGATATAAGAGAAAGAATATTGAAATCGTCTATAAACCCGAATAAAAAAAAGAAGAAGATTTTTTATGTTAAAATGTTACTCACGTTTCCAGTTTCTACCTGGCCCCGAGATTATGAAACGTTTAAAGTACGATTTCATGCTCAGCTGAAGTATATGGGGATTTGTGAACAAAACCTTGAATTAAACATGAAATCGTACTCAGAAATGTTTTGTAGTCTCGGGGCCTGGCTCATTAAATACCATTTTGTTTGCTGACTTCCGTTTTTATTTCAGACTGTTGGTGGAGCGAATTTTCAACATCAACTTGGTTCCGTACATGCTGCCTGCGGAATCGCGGATGTATCGGCTGCTGAGGCTGTACTGCACCATCGACGACCACGCTGTCAAGTGAGTGGCTGAATGTCCATAGTCGTGGTGTGCTCCACATTGTAGCTCAAGTACATAGGAGTCGATTAACTCTTTCCATGCTGGGTGAGGCACTCTTTTGGGGCATTTGTGGTTGCCTGCAGCATGTAGAGAGTCTGTAGGTATCTCCTTATGGCTAAAGCACATGGGAGTGGATTAATATTTACTGTATAGGTAAGCATCTACTCAACAAATGATTGGTTTTGATTGATGACACTTGCTTGTTTTTTTGACTGTTGACTTGTATTTCAGTTTGTATATTTTCTGTGTCTTTTTTTCCAGAGCCTTCAATGAACTGCTGAAACACCGAAGCATGTACGTATTTTCAATTTGTAATGAGTCTATAGTTGCTTGTATACTTCATTATTTAAACTTCGTATATTATACTTATTTACAGAATAATTACATTTAAAAATTTCTCACACCGTTCCTTTGTTGTGACAGATTGACAACAACACATATTTTAACATTTGTTTAACTTGTTTTATTTATTTAATCTGCAGGGTTCGAAATCAAGTGATGCAGATGTTGGAATCTATCGAACTGCACGGACAGGCAAATGCTCCACCGCTGTTCCCAAGACTTGCTGCACTCATCAGTAGGTTTTGTCAAAATATCTTCTTGCTATGATCAATAAGTATAGTGTGCGTTGCAGCACAATAAATAGCAATCTGATCAACGACTTGACTAATCTTTTATCATTAGGCTGATTCTGGAATATTTCTGTGAACAATCTCTTTTTTTTAGTTTGGATCTGTGATCCACATTATTTTCTGGGGTTTGAATATGATCCACCTTTATTTTATGAATTGTAGAATATGGATGAACTATTCCCACTGCCATGTAAAACAACAACTCGCTCATGCATTTATATATGAAACTTAAAAAACTGCAAAAGGTTTCTGTAGTTGCAATTGGTTGAAAGATTCCCAAAGTGACGTTAAACTCCATTATCTCTCGCTCATCAATTGTCTATTGATAATTTCTTGTATAGTAAGTGCAATATTTTGGCTTACTCACTCAATTATTTTTATTTTACCTATTGAAATCTATCCCTGTGGCAGTCTTGAGGTCATCACTAACAGATTCCTCGTTTCCTTTGTGTTCCAGGAACATTACCAGAACACCAGAAACCCCAGGAGTACCTGAAGAAGTTCAGTCAGAAGCTGAGGGACGACAAACGAATGAGACACCTCCTAAAGGTCGTAGTTCATCCCGAGTGTACCTGCAAGAAGGCGGAGGAAGCAGTGGTAAAATATTTCTCGACTTTACTTTGGTGCACAGACCCACTGTCTAGATTATTTGCTTCACCTTGGTAGTGCTCCTTTCTAGCTGTGCTGTCTGTACTTTCTGTCTGAGACATGCACGGTTAGAAAGGAGCAACAACGCACAGTGTACTTTCTGTCCGGGACATGTACCAGTGAAATAGGTGGTGCAGACCGCACAGAACACAATCCAACATGGCTGTCACTGACAATTACTCTGTGCTGTGCTGGCTCACTCCATTCTAAAGAACAGAAAATGTACTGGACATGTAACAGAACATTAGAAAGGACCACTACCCTTGTGACATTGGTTTACAGCAAAATAAAACCAGCCACACCATAGTGTAGTGTTACTGAAATTTAACATATACATTCTTTGTGACTTTCTATATATGCTGGTCACATATTGATGAAAGATTCCCACTGTGACACCAACAAAATAATTCACTAATTCACTACCATCACCTACGTTTCCTAATTCCAGAAAGAGATCCTCAAGAAGATTGGCTGTAACCCCGGCCAGGCAAACTACATGTACAACCTGGTCAAGTCGCTGCTGGAGAGGATCGCCCCCGTCATGATCGACGCCATCGCCATGGAGAAGCTAGTCGACCACGTCCACCTGGTGGTGTCCGGGGAGGGCGGAAATATGGACGATATCCCCTACGCTGCGGAGAAGTCCGTCAAGTTGTTGCTCGTGAGTGACAGTTATGGATTAACCCTCTACCTGCTGGATTAGACACAGGCACAGCTCTTTAGGGCATCTTCGGTTGCATCCAGCATGGAGAGGATTAATGAAAGACTTTCTTCTGAATCTACATTATAGGGATAGATGTGTGACATAAATTATGTCCTATTTATCGGAAACAAATATGTAGCTATAAAAATAAATAAATATGATATAGTTGAACCCTCAGGTTTGCTTCAGGAAAGGTAGACAATCCTTATAGTATATTTGTAAAATGAATGCTTTTAACACGACAGTTCTGTATGGGTGAACTATTCCAGCTGCGATTTAAAGCATTAATTCCATCAATCAGTTTAACATGACCCTCTTCTATTGATGTCCATAGTAATAAAAATAAATATGATGTAAATGAACCTCACCATTGCTTATGGAAACGGAGAACCTCATAAATATCTTTGTAGAATGAACCCTTCGAGCATGCATTAGCATGAAGTCATACACTTTATAAATGGACTATTTATTTATTATTTATTTATTTCTAATATAAGCACGCTTCTATTGACGTCCACAGTCGCTGTCGTATGCTTACCCACACCATTACCGTACAGCTGCCGTCTTTGAGAAGTTTGTCGTCTTCCTCAACCACGACGACGACACCATCAGTGAGTATTGAGTCTGTACACCTAAACTGCAGCGATGGAATAGAAACCATCACAAACTCGAATCATATGTTCCAGTAAAAGAGGATCGAGTGCTTTTGGATGAGCACCAGCTTGTATTCGTTAATTTGATATTTTGTGCCGATATATTGAAACTTTGTTTGAACAGTTCAACTGCAACATTTAGCATTGAATGTAAATTGAAATCCTTGATTTATGTCTGCTAGCCATGGCTCATAGGTCTATTGCATAGTTTTCCGCTTTAACGTAAAACAATAATTCACTCACTCACTCACTCTTCCTAAAATTGTTGTGAGTAGTCATCTATCTTCATACATAGTATTGAAGTACTTTTTAAATTTGCTTAATCGCTGGCATTTCTATGAACTAGGTGATGTCACACAACAGATACTAGCCAACACTGGAACCAACTTACAGAGAATGCACCCAGACATATACACGTAAGTCTACATTTGCTCATCTATAGCACATTATTAAAATGCAATGTTACTGACTGAGAAATTACCTTATGCAGTACAGAATTTGTGTAAAATGCTTTGTTGTACATACAAAGACGTCTATTGTCAATCTCTCGAGATGTTAAAGCTAATCCAAATTCTGGTTTTCATCCAATTTCAGGAGTCTGGTGCCATTACTAGTGCGAGTGGCAAAGATGGGAAACCCTAAACAGACCAAACACGCCATCAGATGCATCAGTGTTGTATGTAAAAACAAGGAACCTATTCTTGGTCAGATCTTTGAGGTGAGCTGCTCATCACGTATCAGTAGGGCTGCTCGTTTATCACTTAGCCGGCTAGGATTTTTTTGCACTTCGCTGCCATGTGAGTCACGTGGCTGTGTGCAAAAAAAAACGTGACATCGCCATACTCTCGAACCAGACAATTAGCCGGCCAAGGCAAAAAAAAGCGCAGGCTATTGCAAATGGATGGAAGATTACGTCAGTGAGGCTGAACTCCATAATCACTTATTCGCTAAAATAAGCGCAAATAACCTAATTATCTTCATTAAAGTCTGGAATATCAGAGCTAGAATTAACATGGGCTTTATGGTGTTTCAGTACGTGAAGAAAAGCTTGGACCCAGACTCTGCCAATTACCTGACGTCCATAGTAGCGCTGGGTCACATCGCAAAGTTGTGTCCGGAAGAGTTCGCCAATGACATGAAGTCCATTGTGTCCAGGATCATCGTCAAGGATCTGCTCATGCTGGACAGGGTACGTAGGCCACAAAGTGTACTAACAGAAAGTAGTCACAGAAAATAGTCACAGAAAATAGTCACAGAATGTAGTCCCAGAAATGTTATTGCTCCAGAATGTAGTTTCAAAATAAGGTATGAAAATGTTGAATTGTTACTGTAATTTTTAATTAATATTCTTTCTGACAATTTTTGTCTGCATCACTATAATACAACTGTAACTTGTTATACAGACTGAGAGTATGGAAACAACAGAGAGTTGGTACAACGATCATCTAGTATCGGAAGAAACGCAAGCAAAGGTAAGTCTACGAGATGTATATCGAGACACTTGGCTCTAGTAACTAGTGGCAACGAAAGCTAGTAACTACCTCCCTCACAAAACATGAAGAAAATGTGACATCTGTTAATATCGGAGAATATGACTATCATCAGATTTCAAGTGATCTGTAATCTAGCACAGATACAGTTCCCATATCTTGTTCGACGGTGGGCCCTGACTTTATTTTGTCGTGGCTAGGTTCAAGCCATGAAGCTGTTGGTGCGATGGCTACAGGGGTTGAAGAGCAATACGAACAACTCTGGCACCTCCACGTTACGGCTACTGTACACCGTAATCATCCACGAAGGAGATCTCATGGAGCACGGCAGAATTAAGTAAGTATAACGCTGGACGTGAAATTGTCAATGCGAAATATACAGGAATGAATGAAATTTTACAGGCTTACAGGACTTTCTAAAATATGCACGACTTGAATGAACTGAATTAATCTATTGTGGCAGCCATCTTCAGAATACAGTGAGTAAGTGAGTGATTATTGAGTTTAACATCGCTGCGGAAATCTTCCATCCATTTGCGACGATTCAAAATACAGACCAGCAAGCAAGGTGATAATCACAGAATCGATGGTTAGAATGTTGTGTTTGTTTGTTTGCAGCAAACCCGAGTTGGCAAGGTTACGACTCCAGGCAGGCTGCTGTATGCTGAAACTTGCCGAGGAGACGTGCTACGCCGAGATCATCACTCCGGAACAGTTCCAGGCACTGGCCCTCCTCATCAATGTAAGTACGAGTTATAGCTGACCGACATTTATTTTTGGATCCAGTATGTAGCAGCTTGGCATATTCTCCGCTATGGAGAGCATTTTGTGATGCGACAAGAGTCCAGTTACAATAATTTGTGGATCTTTCATTCACGCCTCGACATCTCTGTGTGAATGAGATCAGTTTGACCTGTCAGTCATGGAATTTAAAGGGGGTCCTGGGGTCGTTTAAAAATCTGCAATTATAAAGGTATCTGTTGGACCACCTGCAAATTACAAATTTGATCACCATTAACATTGGGCCTATGGAGAAGGCCACCCTTATTTTCTTGAATTCTAACACTGCTTGTGGATATAGTGATATACAGTATCTGAATACAGTGCAATCCAGTGATATTTGGTCCATCTTGACCAGTAATGGTTTGTGGTTGTTTTCATATAGCTGTCAGCTTTGAATTACACAGAATGTCTTCTCTCTGCAGTATCTTGTCACAAATGGGTGAAAGATTCCTGCAGTGACGTTAACCTCCATGATCACTTCTTCATTCTGCAATATCAATCACGATCATATTACTCTAAGAGGTCATTGCATGCTTCCAGTAGGCAAAGAATGTATACAATATAATTTCTATTGTGAATAAAATATGTTTAAACTAAACAATATCATTATATCGTAGTTTACTGATCATGCGTTCCCGTTGTGTGGGTTTCAGGACAGCTGCTACCACGTGAGGGTGAGGTTTGCGGTGAAGCTGAACAAGGGGCTGCTGACAATGAGGCTGCCGCTGGAGTACATGAGCATCCTGTCACTAGCGGCCAATGACCCCCTCAAGGAGCGGCAGCGACAGCTCAAACAGTTCCTCAGCATCAACATCACCAAGAGGAGGGACTACCTCAAGCAGAACCCGTCGGCGAGAAGTAAGCAGCCTACTATATCTGTCTGAAGTAGTTGGCCTTTAACCTTCTCCATATTGAAGGCAAATGGAGATGTCCTATATAGAGTTACCTAATCCAGCAGGGAGAGGGTTAATTAAGACTTTGTTTATAATCGCTTTGTTTATGATATTCACATGGCTTAGATGCAGGACAGCGTAAATCCAGGCCATTTCTGTTGGCATTTCTTCCATATACATGGTTTCATGATATCATTTCTATCTAAATATTGTAACCTGTATTATCCCTATTGCCTTGCTTAACTTTTGCCCAACGGTTCTATATTATCATTGGCTGTCGGGCACTATCACTTCGAAGAGTGACAGTCAAACTTGTTCAAATTTCTCATGTGTATGATTCAGTTTGTGTGTGCAGCCCACCTACTTTCACTTTCACTTTGGTTTCAGCTCGAATGGTTGCAATCCTACCTGATTATGTCCTGCCCTACACCATCCATCTACTTTCACATGACCCAGACTTCCGCTCATACGACCACATAGAAGCCCTGAAGAATATTAAAGAGTAAGTCTCCTTCTCTCTACTTGCACCAAAGCATGCGATAGATTGATGATTGACTGTGATAGGGGATGCAAATTTAATGCTTAATTTATTTTGGAAAGTTACGTAAACCTTATTATACATTATATGAGTTGTGGTCTTATTGCCCATTTGTGGTACGATCACTTTGAGACTGCATGTGTTTAGGAGTAAAAATTCTCATTGTTGCTGGCGAGCGTTGGAATTTAGCATTGAAATAGAGAATATATGTGTTCCTTTGTTTTCTCAGTTGTCTGTGGTTTGTGATGGATCCACTCACAGGCCGAAGTGAAGATTACAATTACGCTTTCTTCCGCCGCATGATAGAAAACATCAAGCAGACGAAGGATGTGCAATGTCCGGATAATGTTGAAATGAACAAGGTATGACTAATGATTACAATAACTAATGATTATACTCATGGGGCAGTGGTAGAACGTTTGTAGAATGTTTGGGCTTCAGAGCCAAAGGTCCAGAGTTCAAATCCAGCCTTGAGGGCCTGACGTCAATGTTCGCGAGTATCTGTAGAGTGGCAATGCAAATATCATTCTTGGTCTGTCAGTACCAGCTGATGCTTGCAGGTGTACTGCAACATTCAGCTCTATGGATGTTGCAGGTTTCTTCCTGCCCTAAACTGACAAGTCATGATATTAGTGAAAGATTCTAGAAAGCGACTAAACCCCAATTAAACAAAATAATAATAATAAAATATCTCATTGACATTGCTTAGCTATGGATGAAAGATTCACGCTGTGACGTAAAACAGTAATTCACTCATATGGCTAAGCCTTGTATGTTTCAAGTGTGACATTATGTGGAGGGGAAAGTAACTCCATTCCTTAAAAATAATGGAGACAAGGCTTCATTATTTTTTAGGAATGGAGAGTTAGAGGACATTCCCCCACTTAAAATACAGCGAATTAACGTGTATTTAGCAAATTTAATTGATAATTAGGGTTTTTTTTGTATGAATTTGTATCCATAGCGATAAGAAAATCCACTGAAATCAGTAGTTTTCAAAAATTGACATGGGAAATTGTTGGTGTCTCATAGAGAGCCTCAATTCTACTCTCGGCAAACTGACATATCGTTCACGTGTACCTTGTGCATTGTCTCATCTTCACATGGATTGCCATGCATATTTAGGCTTTGCACGAACACTCCGTGTTCCACATGTAGTTAGTGGGTGCTTCTCACAGTTTCTAGAGACTTGATGAATTTATGTTTGTTTTCTCATAGCCTGCATAGATCAGGTGGTAAAGTGTAGGATTCCCAATCAGAAATATTGAGTTCGATCCTATCGCTCTCCATTCCTGAAAATGAATGGAGCAATATTTAATGGATAAAAAGAGCAACTGTATTTTAATGTTAAATGATCATTATGTTCCTGTGTTTGCACAGAAAATGTACGCTGTGTGTGACGTGGCTCTGGGCCTGATGAACATGAAGACCACGAACATCACGTTGAAGGACAGCAACATAGAACCAGTGTTACCAGAGAAGCTCTTCACCAAGCCAGACAAGGTCTGTACAAGTCTGTCAGTTGCTCTCAGTAATCACTTTTCAGATAGCCAGGAGGGCACTCTATTCTGGAAACTTCTTGGCAATAATTATAACAGAAAAACATTATGTACACCTCAATTGAGGTGTGAGTGTGTGGTTATGTATATGAATGCGTAAATAAACTTTGATTTGTTTATATTTAGCAGTTTAAAAATAATAAATCAACAGGGCCGAACTGGCACGCCAGAAATGAAGTTGGCGTGCCTGACAAGGATTTTAATTCCTTTGGCCCGCGGGCATGTGTTATTTCCACCCCTGCTTTATTAAGTTAATGATCAGCAGTAAACTGACCTCAAAGGTGATTCTGTTTTTAAATATTAGCTTTGCAATAGTAGTCATGAACCGATGCTAGTAAAATAGTACATTTTTGAAACATGGTAAAATAATGTTTTCTTATTTTTCCAGTCATATTCTAACACTAAAAGCTACCTTCCCAAAGACTTCAATTTTGAAGGACCAAGGGTAAGTAACAACCTGTACTTATTATTTTATGCTACAAAATTAAATTTCTTTTCATAATCTAATATCCATGTTACCAATAAAAAAATGATTCAGTGTTAAATTGTAGGCATAACAGTTTTCCGGTGACATGCGGAAATCTGCCGATTAATTTGTCCAGGGGTCACTTTAACCCTCTCCCTGCTGAATTACGCACAGGCACATCTATTGCCCAGCATGGAGGATTAATTTTCTTGTATGTTTATTGGGGCCAGTAGCCCAGGCTTATTTCCTGCTATTCACTCAATTAACCTTACGCAGCTGTCAATCTCCCAGGTTGTGATTATGCCCATCGGACAATCAGAATACAGGCACACTTAAAGCTGGGAAAAATTTGATTAGCCACGTGGCAAATATCCAACAAACAACATATTGCAAGGCTAGCATAATGTATTCAGGTATAAATGACATTGTGATGTATTGACCTGATCGTCTGGTCGCATTATTAGCACTTGGAAAAGCTTGCTGGAAATTTCGAGGGGGGTGAGGCTTTGCATGGCTAGCGTAAGGTCAAATGTCTGCTGCCATGCCTGAAATTGATATTAACCATTATGTAACCTGTCCTATTATACAAGCAGTATTATTACACAGCGCTTATGCAAACAGATTAGAATTTATGTTTATGTTCTCCAGAGGAAAGGCGTGCAAGCGATCATCGAAGGCCCTGTGCGGACGGGCTATGGCGTGAAGCCTGACCCAACCACCACGGAAATCATCGTAGAGAGCCCAGGACCCGTAATTAACCCCAACCCCAAGTGCCCGCGGGTCAAACGAGTTGTGGTCAAGAAGAAGTTAGTAGCCCTATTTAATTTGTCTAATTATTTTTAAATTGGTAGAGGTGGTGGTCAAATTTGATAGCCTTAATTTTATTTATCTGGAAATCAATTTTACCTTTGAATGTTGTTTGGTATGAATTGGTGCTGTCATTAGCTCAATAACACACCTCTGAGGTCAGCACCATAATATTTGTTAACGCAACATCTGAAAGGCAATTTGGAACTAAATTTGTAATATTGCATTTGAAATGAATAAACACAGATATTTTCTTGGTTATTTTATCACGGTTATTAGAGTTTCATCTAGAACCAGTGGTCCAGTGAAATAGAACCATTTAACTTATCGATATTTTTTTTATAGAATGCACTGTATACTTTGAGGAACAACTAGTTGATTGTTGCTTCCATTAATTTTCTGTAGTGTTCTATTTGCAGTTTATTTCCTGTTGTGTTCTTCATTGCAAATTGGTGAAAGATTACCGCAGTGACGTTTAAACTCCATAATCACTCACTCACTCACTATTGGGTTCTATACTATTCATGATTATCATTGCAGAAAAAACGAGAAAGAAAGCTACACAGAATTTGATTCTCCCGATAAATCATCCGCGGAATCAGACCAGTCGAGTCCAGAACCTACACAGAAAAGCAGCAGAAGTATTTCTCAGGATAAAAACTCTGACGAATCTCAGACATCGAGTGAGCACTCGACGCGAGGCAGCAAGTCTGCGAAAGCAGGAACGAAGCAAACAAAGCTCGATGACTTTAAAGTGAAAGCTTCCCATGGCAGGAAAGGGACGGAACCGCTGCAAAAATCCCTTGTGAACGGTACGAACAAACGAACTGCCAAAGGAAAGCAGGACACCAGTGATAGTGTGCAAACTTTGCGGAAACGCCACGTGAGTGAAGAAGAGGATGTGCCGTCGAAACGGACGAGAGGCGCGCCCTCAAAAGACAGTGATTCACAAAGGAGTCAGCGGTCAACCAGCTCTAAGACCTCCTCGGGCAGTAAAGCTAAGAAGTGAGTGGTTGTTCCCTGACTGTATAAATCCGTACTGTGTTAAATCATTTGTGTCTTATACGAAGCAAGACTCGTCTCTTGTAATGTACATGAAATATATCATTCGCATCATCGATGTTTCTGTGTTTTTGTAAATGTTGTCCACCATTAGGTAATATATTGCACCCTCGCTATAACGCGGAAGTTGGGGTCCATGACATACCCCCCGCCTTATAAAAACCAGCGTTATATTGGTTATAAAATATTTGGTATCCACGAATATAGGATATACATGAATATGGGATACAGTAACAATCTCGGCAACATATGCTTTTTCCTTGCTTTAAAATCTGTACAAACATGTGCATTGTATATCTATCTAAACTAT
>JAUTBV010111638.1:0-14212 GCA_032361325.1 Lepetodrilus fucensis
GATAGAGATAGAGAGAGAGAGATAGAGATATATAAGAGATATATATAGAGATATATAGAGAGAGAGAGGGGAGAGAGAGAGAGAGAGAGAGACAGAGACAGAGACAGATAGAGAGAGAGAGAGAGAGAGAGAGAGAGAGAGAGAGAGCTACACATGGCCTTCTAGTAGACTTGAGAGTATCAAACAAGGTTGCCCAGATTGTTTCCTTATTACCGACAGAAGCAATTGGTTAGAAATGAGTTGTACTAATTATATATCATCCTCGAAAATCCAAGCCATTATGACTACACTAACCGCCGTCAAATACCCTGGGTATATGAATACATTATATGTATATCAACCAATCCCACTAGACACGTGACTGTTGCGTGGGGATCAGAGTTATTTCCGCCTAGCTTGGATTGGTCGATATATTTAGAGCACGTTACCCCCACGCAATTTGTCACGTGTCGCTAGAGAATATACACGCACAATACCACATATATCAAATAATTCAATCGTGCATCTGTATGTATGCGTAATGACCTCATTTAGTTTATTATTTGACGGGGAAATAGTAATTTAAAAGTACACAGTTTTCAGACAATTGTTTCTCTCACAGCGATATGTTTCATGAAAGGTTTCAAAACAGCACAAGGGATCTATCTGGCCCACGGCCTAACAGTGATCCCAGGGTATTTGACGGAGGTTAGTGTAATCATATGGCTTGTGTTTTCGAGGATGATTAAATATATGCATTCCTGTTAATGTCCTCATCCTCGAAACACAGACCAGTCTGCCTGCTCAACAAACGTCAACTAGGTTTGTGTTTCGAGGGTGCAATGCCCCCGGAAGTTAACTTTCCATTACGGTCGCAACATAATACACTTTATGTACTCTCGCAGAGCATTCATTTATCATCCATGGTTTGTCAGTACCAGCTGGTCTTGTTCTAACCTGTTCCTGGGCCCTGTATCGATGTTAAGCGGATCCGCACGCAAACTGGATGTTTGGGTCAGACATATTGTTCAGCAAAGATTAGTGTCAGATAGTCGATGGATCCGATGTCAGTCACTGTTTGTCAGAATCTATCACAGCAGCTGGCTCTTGCAGTAAACGGTTACTGCAACAACTGTGGTGGCAGGTGTTGCAAGCTGAGGTACTGCCTTAGGGAAACGGATAACTAGTCAGCTTATTTTGTCAATACAGCTTCAAAATAAAGCAGTAGGCCTACCAGCCGGTTATCGCATATATATTACTACAACATATTAGAGTGAAGTCCTGCGACTTCGGACACTTTCAGGGGTGGTCCTGTTTATTGCCAATATAAGACATATGTCAACCTATCAATGGCAAATAACTATTGGCTACTGATGCGACACCATTTTTGTAACAAAAACTATCATTGTTTTTTTTACAAAAGGTTGTAAGATATATAAATCCAACTAGGTGTCCTGTGACTTCAGTTACTTGTCCTGTGACTTCGCTCACTTGTCCTGTGACTTCGGTCACTTGTCCTGTGACTTCGGTCACTTGTCCTGTGACTTCGGTCACTTGTCCTGTGACTTCGGACAGTGGTCCTGGTACATCGGTTATTATAAAAATGCGTCGCAAATGGGTGAAAGATTCCCGCAGCAACGATAAACTCTATATTCACTCACTCTTTACAATAATTAATCATTTTAGTAGCACATGACCATATATTTTAGGTGCATAGCCAATTTTCTACTTGAAAGTATACTTGCGTCAAGATACATCAACATTCTGTCGCTGCATTTACGACCTTTTTAAGCAGATATGCAATTTAGATAGGTTAAAGGTCATGTTAGCACCAAGCAATGATAAAAGCAACATGGTTTACCTATTCATGATCAAAATATAGTCAGGAGGAATGGTAGACATGTGTATTAACCCATAAACGGCTGGTTAACGTAAGTGTCCGAAGTCAGGGTACTGTCCGAAGTCCCCGGACATTACTCTGTTAATATAACCTCTGTTTGTTTGGTACATTACTCAAATGTCACTCAAATGTCACTCAAATGTCACTCAAATGTGGGACAGCATTAGGAAATACTTTTACCCAACCAGATAAACATTTCTAACATCGTAAATCGTCGAATAATTAAATTCTGTAATGTTTAACCTATTACAATTTAATTTCACACTTTGGTTTAAATATGCCTAAGCACAAAAGCGTATTCAGGTTATGACGTCACATGACGTTTTATGAACAAACTTCTGAACAGTTTCGTAATCTCGGGGCCTGATCTCCACCTTTGTCGAAAATTGTTATAAATTATTTTATTAACTTCAAAGTTCTAATATAGACTCTTCGCAATGATTATCTAAGTAGTGTAGGATTTAATTAGTTTTTATACTGGAAAAGTTTATCAAATGAATCGGAATGCACATTTCTCTGTAGTTTTATTACTTTATTATCAATGACCAGTTGTAATTAATACAGCTTATTATCTACTTTCACTTTCAGTCTGTGGGCCACAGGTCAACCTAGGCCATTGAGTTTGTCAGGGTTGTTGGAAAATGAGAGGTGGCAGAGGTTTTGTCCGAGGAGGAAGAGGTCGCGGACGAGGAGGAAGAGGTCGTGGACGAGGAGGAAGAGGTCGCGGACGTGGAAATAGAAGGGTATATCTTATTGGAATATAGCCATTCAGTATAGGAAGCATAAGTGGGCCAAATTTTATTTTTAGGTTAACAACAATATCAAAACACACTCAGGTGAGATTATCTATTTATACGATGTTCAGTTTTTATGTAATTCCGTCATGTTGCAAATTTTCAGTTTCACCATAAAACCCACGCCATTCTGAACAGCGAGCAGATCAACGTGATAGTGTCCTACCTGAAGCAGCATCGGAATCGTCCGCAGAGCGCGCAGCATATCGCCGTTGGCTGCGGCTGGACCTTGGCTGCGGAAGTCAACCCCACGCTGTACAAACTGAGCCAGAGAGGCATCGTCCGTTTCGACAAAGGACCGCCACTCCTATGGTACTTCGGCCACGACTGCACGCCACGTGACGCGATTCAACTCAACCTTCAGGTGGTGAGTGGCATGGATGCAATGGGAATTGGAGGTGCAGGAGGTAGAGGTAGAGGTGTTACTCTTGAAAGAGCTGAGGAGTTATTTGGAGGTTCTAGTGGACCCTTTGGAGGCCCTAGAGGACACATTGAAGGACAGCTTAGAGGACAATTTGAAGGACAGCTTGGAGGCCCTAGAGGACAATTTGAAGGACAACTTGGAGCTTCTAGAGGACCACTTGAAGGACAGCTTGGAGGACATACTGGTATTCCTGAAGGACGGTTTGCAGATGCAGCAGGACAATCAGAAGATGTAGACGACTCTCATGAGAAAGGAGAAGACGACCTAGAGGAAGATGGCGAAATGGAGGAAGAATATTATTATGAGGAAGAGGAGGAGGAGTCGTACGATATCAATGATAGAATCAACGATTTGATGGCATCGGGAGCTGGCTATTCTATCGACATATCAGAGACGTCACAAGATGTTGAATCAAAGAGTGAAACTTCATGTGATGTTCCTTCAACTGATGCCAGTGACATGCAAACATCAGAACGTCCTGAATCCATGGAATCGGTCGGCATCGCCTCGACTCCTGAACAAATCGACCTGTGCTTCAAGGATACTGTCCTGAAGACATTAGCGGCACGGCTGTTGAAAACCGGAGCTGCGTTCATTCTCGTGCGGACGCTCAATTCCACAAAGGACGACATCGAAGACGCCTTGAAGCAGCTGGAGGTGGACAAGCTGGTGAGCCTCAATGGAACTGCGTGGCAGGTGACCAAGAAAGGAGAGGAATACCTTCAAGAGAAGGGTATTTGCGGACCAGATCAAGATCTCAAGCCCGACGTGAAGCGAGGAGACCGGAACATCTACCATCCTGCCCGGAGAGGCGCCTCCCACGGAGTCCCGCTCAATCCCCTGGAGCTCATGGGGTCCCAGACCAAGTTCGGGGTCACCGAGGGAGATGTAGACTTGGCGGAGATCACCGCAGACGTGAAGGGCGTGACGGACCCGCTGATGGACAGGAAGACGGTGTCCTTGATGACCTTGACCTCCGACTCCGTGGTGACGCAGCACGGACTGCTGCAGGCCGATGCCTGGACTCGACCCGGGGGTCGTCCTTTAGAGAATTCCGCTCTCCCGGTTGCCAGGACAACCGGGGCAATGGGTGGAGTGTTTCAAGGCGAGTCGCTTCAAAGCAGACCGGGTCAACTCTTCTCGCAAAGCCAGTCGTTTGGTTCGTCGATGTCTACACGCCACGAAATGACCTTGAAGGAACAGATGTCAGGATTTGCTTTGCCGCGGCAGTCGGCACCACAAGCGCAGGGGCAGACAACTCTCAAGCCTTTAACCCCAATGGATTTGATCAATCAGGAGAGAAGCGGAGAGAAGACTAACATATCGTCGATGATATCTCGGGCAGATAGCCCATTGAACGAGCGTCAGTTATTCGGACCGTCTGCCTCTATGCCGAGTCCTCGAGGGATGTCAAGTGACGTCAACTCTCCTCGACTACAGTCCATGGGCAGTGGACATCAGACGTCGATGTTTGGTTCTCCAGCCTTGGGTTCCGGACCGCAGTCTTTTCCAGTAGGTGGCGCCTCGACCCAGATGCCAATGGGACAGGGTTTGAATAATTTTCCCGCTGGAAATTTGGAGATCACCGCAGAGACGTTTTCTGGTGTGAACAAAAACCCAGTGAGCGCACTGATGGAGTTTGCACAGTCCAGGCAGACGTCAGCGCGTATTGACGTCATCAACCAACGCGGACCCTCGCACAAACCCAAGTAAGCAGAAATCTTTCAAAAATGTTTTAATTTCCTTTCATTTTTTTGTCTTACATATTAGTGAAATGTTCCCCCTGCGATGTAAAAGCACTAATTCATTCACTCACTTTCGATCTTATATTTTTAACAACAAAATGAAAATTTTATTAATTTTCTTGTATTTGTTTTGAATTCGGCTTTAAATCTGCTTTCAAGGTTATTTCACCCATATAGTTGAATTTGCAGTTATCTCGGGAATAAACTGATATGTGTGATGTAATCTTGATGTCTGCTCTAAACCTCTAATTTTAATATTATTATTATTTTTAAAAACATAAATAAAATATAAAATTAAACATACTTCAGTGATTTGAATTCACTTGACAAAATTATTTATTTCCCAGGTTCCTATTGGCAGCGTTCGTAGGCTCGCGTCAGTTCCCGAGTGTGGAGTGTAGTAATAAGAAAGATGGTAAAAAGGAGGCAGCAGACGTCGCCATGAGGATATTGCTGGCGGAAGGACACAAGAGTAGTGCTTCGGTCTCACCAGTAAGTCCCTGTGTTGACAGATGACCTTTTTCCTCCTCTCTGACAGAAGAGTCTATACAGCCTGTAATGTGCAGCTTTTCTTTTGCCTAAATCTGGTAGTCGTTTATTTCCCTTCTGGTTCGAGAGTATGTCACGATGGCGAAGGTGTAAATAAAACTACTCCCCTGACTTACCTTTAGCTGGTTGGCTTGCAAATAAAATAAAGTCTTAGGAAGTACGTAGGCGGCGCACGCCGAACATAGCCGATTTAGGCAAAAGAAACGCCACTTTTCTTCATATCATGTTGTTGTGTAGCTAGTAGATAGTTTTTAGGGACACGATACAACTGTGTGTTCATTTGCATGAAACACGTTTATCAGTACAGTACAATACTTGAGAATATGGTTAGCTAAAACTATTGTGATGAAAGTGATTTGTGCAACCAGATTTACATTTGTAGCAGGTCTCTATAATTTGACTTGCAATCAATTGTAGCTACAACTCTTCTGAGCAACAGGACACTGGTTTTGATGCAGAATAGACAGAGTTAAATTTTGCTGTGGTGTTCTGAATGATATGTATATTGCTCACTCACTCACTCACTCATTCACTCACTTACTGATTTCATTCACAGTCATCGGATAAGGTCCTGGTGTCGTCGGCAGCCATGACGCACTTCGACAGGGTGGCGGCCTTGACCCACCAGGCGTTCAATCAGCTGATCGCGTGTATCCCAGAAGCCATCGCTGGCAGGAAGATCATCGCGGGTCTCGTCCTGAAGCGGAGTCAGGACGACGTTGGCATCGTCATCAGCATCGGATCAGGTCAGAATATTTACAGGTTCAAATCCTGCCACGGGCGCCCGGCATCAATATTCACGAAAGTTACCTTTCTGACATGGTATTGATAGGATGCGCTGTCTGTACTGTGGCAATGCGGTTATCATCCTTGGTCTGTCAGTACCAGTTGGTGCTAGCAGGTTTACTGCAACATTCAGCACTACAGATGTTGTGGGTTTCATCCTGGCCTAAACTGACAAGCTGTGATGTAGGTGAAAGAATCTTGAGAGAGGCCCAATTCAAATATTTAAAAAAAAATTATAAATCATTCTCGGGACAACTTCAAAAAGACATTTTCTTTTATCGAGTGAAATTGTTTGAAGTGTTATAAAATCATCAATCTCTCGACCATGGATTTTCTGTGTTGCTAGGTAACCGGTGCATCACTGGACAACAGCTAAGTCTGGAAGGAACGACCGTGAACGACTGTCATGCTGAGATTATCACACGGCGAGGATTCCTCAGGTACAGTTGTCTCCCTTGGTTTGTGTACGCCATAGATTGGTCACTTGTGAGATAACTAAGAAAAAACAACAGGTTTCGTTAGCACAGCGCTTAGTTATGATTGCTGCGACAAGTCAATGGCAGATTAGCATGCAGAGACAATGTACTTTCATAGTTTGGATAGTCTCACTGACATCAAAATGTGTACCAGATAAATGCACGCTTTCAAGGATAAAACGTTACCAGTCCTCGCTGAAAATAACCCGTCACGGGTGTGCGGACGGGCTCTATTTCGAACACTGATAAATGTGCATTATTATTACTATTAACCTCTCTTTAGAGCATCTCTCCGGTTGCCTCCAGCATGAAGAGGGTTAATTGACACACGTTCAGACCTCTCCGTGTTTCAGATTCCTGTATTCTCAGTTGGAGACATACACTCCAAACCAGCCTCACGACCTGTTTGAACCGGCTGTAACCGGTAAACTCCAGATAAAACCAGGCATCAGTTTTCACCTGTACATCTCCACAGCGCCGTGCGGAGATGGGGCTCTCTTCTCTCCCAGGTAGGACAGTGGACATCGCAATCCAGAAATTTTGGGTTTGAATCCTCGGGCGTTTAACGTAACTAAAATGTAATACCTTTAAGACAAATGTAGATAAATGGAATTGATAAATTCATTATAATTAGGCTGAAAGTCTTCTGCATGGGTTGAATCTATCCGTGGTGGTTTCCAGAATCTTAACCCCGGCCCTGGTGGTATTACTGGGTTATGTCATGGTCTGTCGATACCACACACATACACAATTAATGCTGAAATGTTTATATGTTTATACATGTTCATGTCAAAGGTTTTAGCATATTGAAACAGTAAACAAAAGAAATTAACAACAGAAAATGAAAACAAACTCTCATTTAACAAAAATGTGCACACACTATAGAGCTGTTCGTTTTGCCAGAAATCAGCAGCCGCTTGACCCTGAAACAAGCTTGATTTGCCCAATTTATAACCTAACAAGCCGCGTGTTTACCGGTCTTTCGATAGCGGCAAAGCGGGCGCTTATCGGCGGCTGAAAATGTGGAATTACTGGGCAAATGAACAGCAGTTATGGTTCACTGCCATAATTTTTATTATCCATGTTCCAGGGACGCTGAGGCAAACAAAGGCCCAATAACCTCTGACCGCCAGCATCACCCGATCTTTACTAGCCCTGTTCAGGGCCTTCTGAGAACCAAGATGGAAGGAGGTGGGTTTTTTAAAACCCAACATGAATCACTTCTAGCACCTTTACATCGATAGAAACTAACTTTAAAACTGACTAGCCCGAATCGTGATACAAATAACAAATGTTATGAATTTCTACTAGTCCTTAGGATACCTTTAGCATTGGGAGAAATGGCCCGGGCTAGAGGACGAGTGTTAATTTCGATCCCTCTTAGCATTAGTGTTAGTTTCTATCCCTGGTTTGTTAAAGAATTATATCTGTCCACTTTTTAGTAAGAATACACCTAAAAAACATTTCTGTAATTTCACCTTGGTTCATTGTTATGACGGACTCCGTTATGACTAGTAGCTTGTCTTACTCTGTCATTACCACCCAGTTCTCGCAGGTTTACTGCAACATTCAGCGCTACAGATGTTGTGGGTTTCCTCAAGTTACATTTATTTTTAAATGTATGCATTGAGGCCAAGCTAATTTTCACGTTTCAGGTGAGGGAACGATTCCCATCGAGGCTGATTTTGAGGCGCAGACATTTGACGGGATTCAACGCGGAGAACGGCTCCGGACGATGTCATGTACAGACAAGATCTGTCGCTGGAACGTGCTCGGCATGCAGGGGGCGCTACTCTCTCACTTCCTGGAACCCATTTATCTGGACTCGCTGACTCTGGGTAAAGTTGCAAATTGCTATCCACTTTATTTTAAGTTTTTATTTTTTTTTGCTATCCACTTTAGTCAGGATAGGATGAACTACTGTAAAAGACTTTAATTACGCGGACTAAAATTACGCGCAAGTGACATTATTGACAAGTACGCGAGAATCAAATTACGCGCATCGCAATTTTTTTTTTATTACGTCAAGTAATTAGCAATGAATGGAGCAAGTGGCCTCACCTACCTCGAGTAGGCTTCCTATTGTCAGTTGATTATCAATGTTGACAAGATTAGGTGAGAAGAAACCACTCGGATTCATAGACAGGAAATATGTTATCATGTTAAAAACACAACACTTTAATAAATAAACAGTGAAATAGCACAGAATTAGATTGCCTATGATAAATAAACAGTGAAATAGCACAGAATTAGATTGCCTAGTTTACCATGCGTATATAAGGCACCATAATTAAGTCCAGGTATATTCACTTTATCACAATCTCTATGAGTAGCTGATGAGAGCTTGGTTGAATTCTCCGCAGCTTAGGGCTTCAATTTCCGTGCGGACCTTTTTCACACAGACTTTGATTCAGCGCAAGTTACTTTGCGCGTAGAGCGCGTAATATAAGTCTGCGTGTAATATAAGTCTTTTACAGTATAGTGACAACAAATTAGTAACAATGCATCACAATACATCATCAGATATTTTGAAATAAAATGTTGACCATAAAATTGTACCACTATATTTTCAGAAAACAGATGGATTCAAAATTGGAAAAATCCTTGTTTTCTCGGGTCGCCACAAGACCATCACGACCCGGTTTGACCCGTAGTTTGTCCGACAGTGGGACGGAGGATGCCCGAGATGCTGATTGGGAATCGTCTGGGTCGGGAAACTCGCGCAGGGCGTCGTGTGACTGTCTTCTGATACCAGAGACTCCAAGGTAAGATGCACATGCATAGCTAGTTCAACTAGTTAAACGTCGGTCCTTTGATGGGAGGGTGGAGCATGTTCGTGGGTCCCGGAAGTTTTTCCAATAAATATTGTTTTTAAAAAAAATTTAAAATAATCCAAATATTCTCACAGATCTGCGGAAATCCCCCGATTTCTTTGTACAGTGGCCGATTTATTTGCACTGGAAGTGACTTGGGTCGTGCGATTATCTGTTGCCATGTCTGCAGCATGTCATTTCACGTGGTTGTGAAGAACATTCTTATAGCGCAGTGGTAGAACGTTGGACTTCGGAGCCAAAGGTTCCAGGTTCAAATCCTCTCCCAGGGGCCCGGCATCAATGTTCGCGAAAGTTACCTTTCTGATGCGATATTGATAGGATGCACTGACTGTAGAGTGGCAATGCTGTTATCATCCTTCCTAAACTTCCTATAATTTTACTCATTTTCCTAAACACTTTTATTGGAAATGGCGTTAAACACTAAATCATTCCTTCATATTCTTGTGAGTATCTTTCCTTCCCGAAAATTGGAGTAGGAAATATTAATTAAATTATTTGAATAATTATTTTCATAGTCTTGGCAGTTTTCAACATGACATTAATTCTGAAAATTAGAGTAATAAATATATGTTTTCTACCTTTTTTTTTTTAGTCCATTGTTTCAACGATGCAAGAACAAACGTGAGCGCGAGATACAACCTAGTGTCGGTGAAGACTCAGATTCTAAAAGATCACGAGCGACAAAGAAAAATCTAAATCCATGTTTATCGTTATTCAAACCAGCCGACCTGAAGAACAAGGAAAGGAAAGAAGCATTTGAGAAGTTACGACAGGCCCGCGAAAAACGCCTGGCAAAAAAGAGGCCCGACTCTGACAATGAAAGTGACGCAGCCAATCAGAGTTCGTCCAACGGGTACCGATATACGCACTTCGGACCAGGATACCTTGGTTGGCCTTCCGAGTCGTCTTCCTCCGATGAAACCGATGACATTTTCCTCAGTTCCATGTTGAAGGATAAGACAGAGGCAAAGTTTTCACACGAGCCTGAAGGGGCGTCAAATATACTGGTATGTAAAGTAAAAAATAATAATATACCATCGGCTGATGCGTTACTCAATGAAGCCACAGCTGGTGATCCGCTAGTCCCTGGTACGTCTGATTTAGTCAGCGATGTGCGGCTTAAACAAGAAGCCGAGATGAGTATGGTGAATGAAGTAAATGGGCTCGAAGATGAGGAAAAGCAGGCAAACTGTCCCAGTCCCAAACGTGACAACAAAGTGAGGTCACTTTTCGGAAAGTATGACTCTAAAGAGCGCGCTCGGTTGAATCCTGTTGAGCGCGACGAAGACGCTGACGTGGAATCTCCGAACGAGGAAATGAAACAAAAATATCAAATTGTTAGCAAGCGTGGTAATTTGTTTCCAAAGGATGGTAAAAAGAAAAATAGACCAGCATTGTACGATTGGAATAGTTTCTTCGCGGACAATCCAAGTCATTCCGTTTCTGGTGCTCCGGCGGAATTCCACGTTCGTGCCGAACCTCAGCCACGACCTTCGTGCCGTTTTGCCAGAAATCCAGCTTTTCACTCGCCCATTTCTGTGTTTGATGAATCTTTAGCTCAGACTCCCACTGCCAGTACCACCAACAGTTATGCGTCGATTTCTTCTTCGTTCAAGGGAGACAACTCAGGAACCGGCGGCCAGCCCGACTCTGCGCACTGTATCCAAACCACCAATCATAGACCGAACCCTGAAAATAACGACAAATGTGGGAATTTAGCAACACCTCTGGAATCGCCCAATAAGCAGGATGTCGTCATAGACAGCATAGACTTGACAGGACCCGAGAGTCCCTCGTTCTTCCCACCAGTTCGTGCAACAAACATGTTCAATGTTATACCCGGGAGCTGTCGCTTCCAGCCATCGCCGCTCGTAAGACGGCGGGACGGAACAATGCAGCCAGGATCGGACGCCCTGCCTGTGAGAGGTCAAAGGTCGGATTCGCCCGAGTCCATACCAGTTGGACTGTACGAACTTGCGGCCAATCGCAGGCCAGAGTTTGACCTGTCCATTTTACCTCAGACTGGCCGGAGTCGCACAGGTAGCAGACGACCGGTCAGAGTGTCGGGGCGACGGAGAAACATCCTCGGCAGTCTGGCAGGAATCAGTGAGTGTTTAGAAATTTATCTCTTTTTTTTTGTGGCTGCAAAAAATACAGGTTTCGGAGAGTTTATGTATCGTTTTTTCTTGAAAACTGGTCGTCATAAAGGGTGCGTTTGATTTGGAGACACTAGCGTTGGGTCAACGCATGCGCAGTTGATGTAACTCTCAGGTTGTAAACAAACTAAAAGAACAGAGCACAAGTGTTTACTATCTTAGGTTCAGTTTAGGGTTGGTTAGCGAATATTAAAAACAACAAATTAAGCACCAATTGGCTGTGACATACCATAATTGAAACTTTATTCTCATCAAGGTACATATATTTACTCGATAAAATCAGGTACTTTCAATACTGTCAACAATGTTGCAGCTTATAATAGCTAAAAATGTAACAACTTACGAAACTGTATTTACCATGGCAACCATCACGTGATCAACCCACTCTTGGGAATTTGGAGAGTGTGTTCTTGACCTACTTTACAGACTAGCATGTTGTGTTCTTGGCGTTTTATTTGAAAACTCAACACTAGCACTGCGACTCAAGGCCTAAACAAACTCACCCCTAGTGTTTTAATTTAACTTATGGGTGTCATTTGATAATCTGCAATGTTAAAGGTAGCTATGGGATCCCCTGCAAATTGCAGATTTGACAGATCCCCTTATTATTTTCAGAATTTATAAAACATTGTGTGTGTGTGAAAGATTCCCGCTGCGATGTAAAACAATAACTCATTCACTTATTTATTTTGTGTTTGCAGAAAATACTGGTTTGGGGAAATTTTTGGAATACCAATATTATCGGCAAAGAGAGTGCTATGGTCCCTGAACGGCTAAGAGAGCTTCGAGAAATGATCAAATTTCTCAGTAATGTAAAGTGATGTATTGATGTTTTTGTGTTCAGTGGACGAAGGAATGTCACCGACCACGACTCGGCTGATGTCGGAGGTGTCGGTCAGCAGCGAGGCGGACGAGGCGGTCAGCATGGTCAGACAGCTGGAGGATGATGAACAATATGCACGCAGGCTACAGGTTTGTCTCAATACGAGCATGGACGTCCAATGTATTTTTAAATGGAAAGGATCTATTAAATGTTTTAAGTATTTTTTAGTATGACATTTGTATTATATTTATAAAAATAATAAAATATCAAAAGATAATTTTTTGAACAAATCCCAACCAAAAAAAATAAAAACATTATTGTAAAAAAAAAGAAGAAAATAAATTAAACAAATGTAAAAAATCAAAACCTCAAATTCAATTAAATTTGGAAAAATAAAATTCAGAAAAAAATCAAAAGATCCAAAAGATAATTCCCTAGTTGTTCCATGAGTGACAAAAGCCAAGCCAAACTGTCTCTGACCTAGATCTTGTGACCATTTGCAGGAGGAGATGGACAAGGAGTTCGCTATGTCTCTCCACCAGGCGGACGCAGGCTTCCCTCAGCCGGATCATGCGGGAGCTTTTGGGGCGGAGGAGGCGGCATGGGTGAGCCCCCCGCCTGCTCTGTCCACGTCCTTCCTTCAGTACTGTCGGAGCCCGTGCAGGCGCCGTGCCTACAACGGGAACCGCCAGAGCATGAACCGCAGGCGCAGAGGAGCTGCTGCTGGTAGGTTTTCTTTGAATTTGGTTTTATGCAGTTTTATTTCATTTTTTTATTTTTTATTTATTTATTTTTTTTTAAATCCACACCCTAAGGCATGCTCAAAGCTGTTCATTTATGGCAGAAATGTTTTTTAATTTGGTTTGGAGTGGGGTTTATCACTGTTTAATTATCACAGCTTGTCCATTTATGGTAGGAATTTTTGAAAATAATAATAATAGCTACTTGTAAAGTGCCAAATTCACTGTTTAGGCTTCATTTATGGCAGAAATCCTTTTGGTTGGAGTGGAGTTTATGGCTGTTTTATTATCACAGCTTGTCTGTTTATCAGGAATCTTTCGAAAAAAAATGGTGTTAGGAGCTGCGTTTAAAATTGTTTTTGCTCAGCTTACGGTAGGAGGAAATCTGTACCACTTATTTATTTTTAAAACAATTGATTTGAAGTGGGGTTTTTTAGCTGCGTTTAAGAATGTTTCGCTCAGCTTACGGCAGGAGGAAATCTGGACCACTTATTAATGTAAAAGATTTTTTATTTGAGGTGGGGTTTTTGAGCTGCGTTTAAGTTTGGTTCACTCTGCTTATGGCAGGAGGAAACCTTCCAACACCTGTGGCACTATTTCCAAAAATCTGTGTGGTATTATCATCGCAAATGGGTGAGAGATTCCCGCAGCGACGTTAAACTCCATATTCACTCACTGTGTGGTATTAGCGAACCTAGGGTGATAACTATACTTTGACCCTGCTGACAATGCATCCTATTGGATTATAATGTAGATATTTTATTCATATCAATATGTTTGTCTTGTTTCAGCTGAACCGGATGACGGTCACGAAGACCTAATGATGGATGGCCCCATGTATGAGGTAAGATCTACATGTGGCCATGTGTGATGTAAGATTCTCATGCTTATATAGGATGGTTGAAAAAGACTGACAGGGACAGTGTTTGAAATTAAAGGCATAATATCACAGATATTTATGGTTGTTTTGGACTAGTTCTTAGCTATAACTGCAAAGTACATTCAC
>JAUTBV010111649.1:0-14211 GCA_032361325.1 Lepetodrilus fucensis
GGCCCCAAAATCCAATATGGCCGCCACATTTTTGCCAAATATGTCTGTAGCATGAAAATGGGGAACAATTTGTTATTCGATGTAGTTTGAAATGTGACAAGAACTACTTTCTTAACAATATTTCTTTGAACATAAATGGAAAAAAGCAAGATGGCCGACAAATATTTCCCAAAATGGCCGCTGGCGAAGACAACATGATGTAGCACATTCCACACACAGATATTAATGAAGTATTGTTTTGTAGGTTTTTGGACATGAATAATTTGTTAGAACCATCAGTTAGTAGGCCTACCTAAAGATGCCAGATAATGAATAATAACAGACCAGATATGAACACTCCACAAACTACAAATTACGTCAGGTGGCGAAATAAATCGTACATGACTGATAGAAGTGCCATTTTTTTGTATGTAGGTATATATGGATATATATAGATGAAAAAAATCCATGCTCCAAATAATCCTAAAAAAATCCAAGATGGCCGCCACATTTTCGCTAACATTGGTAGTTTAATTTGTCTATATAGCCCATTAGCCCATGGACTAAACAAAACATAAAAACAAATAAAAAATGCTTAGATGATAAGGGCAGTAGGCAAGCCAACATAAATTATTAAAGTTCCATATAGTCCCTATATATACTTCGCCAGAAGTATGGAATGTCAATTTAAATCTATACATGGCAGTGATTTATCGTGTGTCTACAAATCTATTCCAAACAGTTGCTTATCTTTATTTTACATAGCCTAATCAATACAGATTGCTTTTACTTGTATTATTATCGTATTCTTTTGGTGAATAAAAATATGTCCACATCCACTTATTGAAAAGGCGGGAAATGTCCAAATGCAACAGTTTTAAAGGGCCGATTCACTCGTGTGTCAGAACGCTAGGCACATATTTCCAACAACACAAATAAGACACCTATTACAAATGCAATATTGTTGTTGTCTAATTAGACGTTCATATATCTAGTATGCATTAGATACTATTGCTTTGCTAGAGCTGTGAAAATCAACTCGGTTATCAAATATAACTAAAAACGAAACGACGGTGGCGTTTACATATATAATACTGTTTCCCATTGGCCAACATTCGCTTAAACTCGAAAGAAGTTCGTGAATTAACCAATAGCGGGAACGGTTATGTATGATCATGGCGATCAGCCGGATCCACAAAGTGATATTCCTGCGCCGACCCCACATGGGCTGGTTGACATCCGAAGTCTTCAGCCAAAAAAAACACATTATTCATGTGCGATTTCATGATAAATATATGTTTAAGAACGAGTTTGTGTGTTGTTAGTTAAACGTGATACCATGGATTTAATCGCAGTACTAGAGAAAACGGTGTCTCCAGGTTTGTTTCCGCAATTTCAGCGATATTTGAAAACGCTTCACGTGTTCCACTGTGATATTGACAATTATTCGAAAAATACACAAATGCATACATACTTTCCCACTAGTATTATCATAATCGTTTATTCTCATCCATATTTCAGTCACCTCTGAACTTGAATCGGCTCAACAATTTCTAGAAAGCGCTGCACAACAGAATTTAGTAAGTAGATTCACACGAATATCGAGAAAACAAGATGGCGGCTCTATCGAGCATGCACGAGAAAACTAAGTCCGATATCCCTAAAGTTTTAGATAGGGGTAAATTGTCGTTAATTTTGTCTGTCAGCCATGCAGTGTTTACCTGCTACGAATCCTCCTCATTTTCAAATGATATTGAGTGCTGACTAGTTTCAAGTGTTCTTTGAACTTGGCCATAAGATTAGCAGATGATCTGTCGCCAGCTGGTTGAGTGAGTGAATATAACATTTTGTAAGGGTAATTTTTAGAAGCCATTTTAAAAGGCTTTACATTGTAACATAGCTTTTAATCTAGAACTGGTTTCGTAGGGTTACGGGTCCGCGCCCAAACCAGTTGTCGCTCGGCATCGTTTAATGTTCTTTTGCACTGGGTCATTCCGCACCGTTTTTTTCCGGGTCAGTTCGCACCATTATCAGATCGGTTAGCACCAAATGGTTTTGCAATATTTTATGTATGTAATAAATGTACACAATTAGTAGCAAGTACTTCCGTACTGCTTCACTAGATAATCCTTGTCTCCAATAATGCTCTTGTAGCCTATCATTCTATGAACACTTTTTCCAGTATTCGATAATGAGTATGGTACCTAGTGGTACATGACTAATCAGTGTTTTCACAATAATAATCCTTCTACTGGAGATGCTCCGATAAACATTATAGACACATAGAGGCAGTTGCATTGGTTAACTTAAATTATTTGTTACCATTTATAGTAAACACAATCAATGGAGTATAATACTTCCAACTCGGCTATAAATTGAATTATGAATCAAAACACTGGCATGAATCGATCCGAAGCTAAGCACGAAACGACTGACTAAATAACCCAGAAAAAGAACTGCACAAACTGGTTTTGGCGCAAATTAACCCGTAACCGTTTTGTGGTACCCTTTACACAACCATGGCAAATTTCGATGGAAATCCATCGATTTATTTGTCTACGGGTCGATTTATTTGCTCTGGATGTGGCTTGCAGTCTCCAAACCTTGACTTGTTTTCCCACTGAAATCACAGTTGTCTTTTGCAATACCAGTTTTCATTTTTTTTTTATTTCAGCCTGAGCTTCTCAAGCAGCTGTCTGATGTCTTGAAGCATGGAGGCAACAGCCCTGTGGCGCGGATGCAGGCTGGCCTCCAACTCAAGAATGCACTTTACTCGAAAGATCCTGCCATCAAATTACAGTATCAAAAGCGATGGCTTCAGTTTCCACTAGATGTCCGGAATCACCTGAAACAGAATGTAATAGAATTATTAATTATTTATTTTAACTGAATTATATAACTATAATAATTTTTATCATTGCCATCCATCAACAGCTTGTATGGACTTGCTTTTTTTTCTTCTCATCTTTTGAAGCTATGGACATAATTTTACCTGGATAAAATAATTAAATGTTTAGTCGTCGCAGATGGGTGAAAGATTCCTGCAGCAGTGGTTTCAGGAGAATCGGAAGTAGGTGACAGAGCATCTTGCCTAGACCACGAGACCTAACTCTGATTCCTACGTATGGCCCCTTGGCTGCATAGACCGCATTTTCCAGGCACATTGAGATCAAAGCGCTAAGCTCCGCCTCATAACAAATATTTTGTGTCTCAGCGTCCCCTCGTAAGTTAGTACTGTCACTGGTTCCATACACAGATGTCATATCATAAACAAGAACCTTTTCTCTTGAATGGCTACACATGCTTTTATCTGAATAGGACCTATCTGTTTGACATTCAATCCCAAACTTAGTTTAGATATCGCTCACAAACTTCTACAGCAAACCTATCACCATTTTGGATGTTTTGACAATGTTTACACAAGGGGAGACAACTATCTGCCGCCAGAGTGTAAATTTGCCTGCCATATTTAGGTGGGGAAGGATGGGAAGGGCTATAATTAGGGAAAGCAAAGCTCGGAATTGTACCCTTCCCTAGGGGAGATGGTGGCAGAGTAGCAAAAGTAAGAGGCAAAGACCTGCATAAATCATACTTTCATCTACAAAGTAGTAGCAGCAAGATTGAACACTGCCGCAATGATGTTAAAACTGCATAACCATTAGCTCACTACATATAGATAGTGTTCTGTTTTAGTGCAGATGTTAATGTATGTGCATTTGTCAATTTCAGACACTGGCAACACTGGGCTCGGAGACTGTTCGTCCTAGTTCTGCAGCTCAATGTGTGGCTTATATTGCATGTGCTGAGCTGCCTTCAGGCTTGTGGCCAGAGCTTATTGCCAGTCTCACACAGAACGTCACAAATGCATCCAGCACCGAGATGATTAAGGAATCCACTCTTGAGGCGATTGGTTATATATGCCAGGACATAGTAAGTATTTACTAACTAGTGTGAATGTGCTTAGATATATATGTACATGCACATTTAAAGTCTGCTCTATTCGAAGTTTATGCAATAACACTACATTTCAATGACTGCATTGTAATCATATTGATATCTTGATGCTATTTCACATGACAAATTACTTGGTATCGTCTTTATTTCAGTTGCTTGTTGTATCTAAACCATGTGTTGAACAAGATCAGTATTGTAACATGCTATCAATCACTGCTCTAAATACATGTCTACGTGATAAAATATATGCCTTTGTTTGTTTGTTTTCTTCTTTCTGGAGGAACCTGAGATTCTACAAGCACAATCAAACGACATTTTGACGGCTATCGTTCATGGAATTAAGAAAGATGAGCCAAGGTTTGTACTGTAGAGTGAACCATGGAATACCTTGTCTTGTCTATGTTTCTTGTACATACAAGGGAAATAAACTAATAAATATCTTCTAACCATGAATAATGGGATAGTTGACAGACACTTTAAAATGATCGGCCTCATTTGAGCAAAATGGCCATGAAAATAACTCTAAAAGATTATCATGAAACTAACGTTGAATATTGTATGATTGTTTTATTTTTCAGTAATCATGTTCGGTTGGCAGCCACAAACGCTTTACTCAATTCCTTGGAATTCACTAAAGCCAACTTTGATAAAGATGTGAGTATGATGCTTTTCTATTTTCCTGCTTTGTGAAATAAGCACTGCAGAATGTTCTAAAACTATTGGCATCAACTTTGTCTATTGGCATTGTTTGTTGCCCCAAGTATATCAGAAACTACGAAATTTTGAATTGGAATTTTCAATGTGAAAAGAAATTCAAAGATGGTATATAAATACAAAGATTATTTTTGGTCACTCAAATGAACAATTATTGATGCATATAATGCTAATACAGTGGAAATGTTTTTCTAGTTAAGTATGTTCATCAAATTGGATACAATACTCATTATTTTCTGGTTTTATTTCAGACTGAACGACACTTCATAATGCAGGTTGTTTGTGAAGCCACCCAATCCACAGACACCAGGGTATGTGTAATATTTTACTTGATCATCTGTTTGTATGGGTTTTCTATTTTGCAGCATATTATGAACCTAACCAAAACTTGTTTGTTATAGGTAAGAGTTGCTGCCCTTCAATGCCTTGTGAAGATTATGTCTCTCTACTACCAGTACATGAAACATTATATGGGACCTGCTCTCTTTGCTGTGAGTACCTTGCTAAAGCAATTGTGTTAATTCTTCACAGTATGAGTGTTGACGACTAATCTGTATCAAAATTTGCCTTTTTTTATTATTAAAACTTGTCAGACCCTAAAATGAATAATCTTTGAGTGATTTCATGCTGTCGCCAATGATGAGACACAATTGCCTTTCTTGGAGTGATTGTCTGTGATCCAACTTTCATGACTGAGGTGACAGCATTATAACAATTGCTTCTTGATGTATTTGCCCTGGCTGTTTGCGTCGTATGAGTGGTATTTATGGTTTCACTTGTGCACACTTGTCTAATTTTTGTATTGACTTTCAATTGTTCACAATGGTAGCTGTGGCATGCAAATCATATAGCTGCAGCACAGACACTTATAGGAGTTGAGTTAACAACAGATTTGCTTTGTAGATAACAATGGAGGCGATGGAGAGCGATGTGGACGAGATCTCGCTGCAGGGTATCGAGTTCTGGTCCACAGTCTGTGATGAAGAAGTCGACCTAGCTATAGAGCTGTCAGAGGTAGAGACGTCCGTCTTAGACTGTCACTTATTTCATTTCATTGTTCATCTCTACGTGGTCATCGCCTATGTGTGAGATATTCCCGCCGCGACGTAAAACATTAATTCAATCAAAATCATCTCTACGTGAAGTCATCTCTGTATTACTCATTCTGGGCAGCCTTTCGTGAATTTCTTATAGTGGGTGAAATATTCACGCAGCAATGTAAAGCACTAGTTAAACAAATGTATCCACTAGTAACACTAGTCGCGATATAAAACATTAATTCAATCAAATCTTGTAAGTGATCTTGATCGCTATTATAGATTAATAGTAGACCAGGAAAGGTTAAATTATTGATTAACAGTTTACTGGTGCAAATATTACAATGGTAACCTGGATATTTCACAAATAGAAACTTGTTTGGCTTTTTCTTAAGGCTGCAGAGCAAGGGAGACCACCTGAACGTACCAGCATGTTCTACGCCAAGGGCGCCCTACAGTACCTTGTGCCATTGCTTTTGGCCACGCTAGCTAAGCAGGTGAGTTACAAATAGCATTAAAAAACATCAATTCAATCAGTACAAATTGCACATGATTAATCCCATGCACTCAGAACAGTACATCAGTGTAGCTTCCCAGGTATTGCATTTATTACACAAGATCACCACAACATATGGGAGAAAAGTTCTTCCAGCATAGTTGAACAACACTGCAGTTACTATATTATATAAAGTACTTTGAAAATGTTCTGAAATGCATGCCAGTCTAAATTAATTGTTAGAATCTCAAGATTTTAGGTATATCCACATATATTGACTAGTTTGATGTCAAAGTGATGACTTTGTGTGCGCAGGACGAGGCTGATGATGACGACGAGTGGAATCCGTGCAAGGCGGCTGGCGTCTGTCTGATGCTGATGGCGTCCTGCTGTGAGGACGAGGTGGTTCAGTACGTCCTGCCGTTTGTACAGGAGATGATCGATGATCCCAACTGGAGAAGACGAGATGCAGCTGTCATGGCTTTCGGTGCGCCTCATAGATTCATTGAACAAAGTGTTGCTAAACTCCATATTCACTCGCTCACTGCATATTGTGTATGAACAGTGGCTCGCTATTAATAAGTCTGATATGTATTTAGATTTCCATTCATGTTGCTATCAATGCTGACTGCTTTTAATGACGAGACATGAGAATTTTCCGGGGATCTGCAGATTTCCGGAAATTTAGTTTCATTTTGGATAATTTCTGTGATAAGAATATGCTCTGCCGGGCCTACTAATGTGGTGTCTTTACCAATATAAATTATTTTCTCCAAAACATTTTGGCATTCTCATGTCTGAATGACTGTTGATAACTCAGTCCTTGCATTTAGTTGAATACTTTTGTTCTAATATTTTTCCATTCAATGTCTATCCACAATTGTTTCAGGGTCGATATTGGAAGGACCTGATCCAGGGAAGTTGAAACAGATTGTAGAACATGCCATGCCAAAATTGATATCGTTGTTGAAAGACCAGAGTGTAGTTGTTCGCGATACAGCTGCATGGACTGTGGGACGCGTCTGCGAGATCTTGCCTGATGCCGTCATCAACGATCATCTTCCAACTCTACTGTATGCTCTGGTCGAGGGGCTGTCGTCGGAACCGAGAGTTGCAAGCAACGTCTGTTGGGTAGGTTCAGTATTGCTACATGGCATCCATTTTAATCACTAGTCGCATATTGGTGAAATAGTCCTGCTGCAATGTGAAGTATTAATTCATTCATTTACCATGAATATCACTTTTGAATGGTGTTAAGCAATGAACATAACAGTATGTTTTAGTTGTATTTGTTTGTAGAATGTTCTGGGTTGCTAGATAGTTGCAATATTACTGAGATGTGGGGAAGCGGAAATAAAAAAACAATTTCATCTATTTCTGTTACAGGCATTTTCGAGTCTTGCAGAAGCTGCATTTGAGAATGCAGAAACTACGGAAGAGAATTCTGAACCTGAAACATACTGTCTGTCATCATCGTTTGAACAAATAGTCCAACAACTCTTGGTGACTACAGACAGGTACATCTCATCTCTGTAATAATGCATGTTTTGGTTAACAACATTTACGGTACAATTTGATAACTATCTTGTCAATGCCAATGTGGTAAAAATTCCAAACAAAATACTTTTAGCTCGACTATGTTCCTGTTTGCATGAATACCATAGCTAATTTGTACTGTTTGTCCCAGTCGTGCAGCTGTCCATAATAATAATTGAAATATTTAAATTTTGAAAGATGAGTAACATTAGTGTGAATTACTATAAATCTGTTATATTATCTGTATCATGCCTGACAAATGGAAAATAATGGAAATATAAAAATAAAACACGCACACACACAAAAATAGAGAAAAAAAATACTTTAGTGTGAATTTGACAATAAAATCATGATTCCCAAATTTAAATCCAAATACCATATATTCTCATTTAATAATATACCTCCAATCAAAAATGTGTTTATGTGGTTTTAATATGTGGACACGTTGAAACGAGAAATTACTTTTTTCAGACGTGATGGAAACCAAAACAATCTACGAAATGCTGCATATGAAGCATTAATGGAATTGGTGAAAAACAGTCCAAAGGTATGTTGTATTATAGGAGAGATGCAGGATAGGTGACCAGTAGCATTTGTCTAGATTTATGCCTATATAAATGTAGAATTACTGAAATAGATAGCATTAGTGTTAGGATATAACATTTATGCTCAAATGTTTTTGCTTACATGTGAAATCTGTTTCAGGATTGTTACGTCACAGTTCAGAAGACAACTATGATAATATTGGAACGGTTACAAAGTGTTCTCCAAATGGAAGTAAGTGAACCTAATAGAATGTGTTGACTCGCACTATATTGACCTTGTAAGCTTAAAGGTAATTTGTATTTAATGTGTCATTTTCACCTAATAGCAATACAGCATACAAAGATTGCTTTACTTGTCAGAAGGTGTGACCACAAAGCATGAAACACTAGCTGTAGCATGTATAAATGGATCGTCACAAATGGGTGAAAGATTCCCGCAGTGGCATTGAACTCCATATTCACTCATTCATTGTATAAATGGAAACAGTTGGAACTTTTTTAACTATGACACCATATTTGAACTCTGATTTTGTATTTTCAGAAGGCCATACAAACGTCGTCCGACCGTGTTCAGTTTAATGACCTTCAGTCTCTCCTATGTGCCACCCTGCAGGTAATTTCCATGTCCTGGGAAGATATTCAACGCAACATTAATTTCTGCGTTGACATTAAATATTGATCAATTTGATATCCATTTTTCCAGTATGCATTGGCCTCGTTGAAACATTAATTTATACAATTTTTCTTTGGTATTGTTACTTTGGTGTTGCAAAATTACTGCAAGTAGTGTTAAGTAAAAACAAAAGGACGGTTAATCTCTTACAGTTTTTATCCTGATAATGATTTCATTTTTTATGCCCATTCCCTGGTCAACACAGGTGTGTTAAATGGACAAATATCTGTAATTATTACTCGTCGTAAATGGGTGATAGATTCGCGGAGCAACATTAAACTCCCTGAATGTAATGATTAACTTGTCTTGCAATGCTATTTCATTTGCTTTTTAAATTTATATTTCTGTCGGTGTAGCCAAAGCTGATTTACTACACATCCACTTCTCATGTTGCAGAGTGTTCTTAGAAAAGTGACGCCGGAAGATGCGCCTCAAATCTCGGACCAGATAATGAACGCACTTCTCCAGATGTTCCAGGCTGGTGGAGTGCAGGAAGACGCGCTGTATGCTGTGACCACACTAATGGAAGGTACACCCCGTGATAGGCTTGATATTTAACGTACCGAGAATACACCTTCATTGAACTTCTGCATCTTGTTAGTGATTGTTTTGATAATAAATTCTCTAGGGATCTCTTGACAATTTTATGATGCTGTCTGTTGAATAACTACACATGCAGGAAGGTAATGGTGTAATGTCTTCTTACTATCTGGCTATTTTATTCGTCAATATTTCTGACTCGCTCGCTCACCTTTACTGTCGTCGCAAATGGATGAAAAATCCCTGCAGCGACATTAAACTCCATATTCACTCACTCACTCACCTTTACTGATTTTTTTACTTTTTAAATATTTCAGTTCTTGGTGAAGGGTTTTTGAAGTATATGGAACAATTCAAGCCATATCTCACCATTGGTCTAAAGAACTATCAGGAATATCAGGTTTGTTACTTCAAAAAGCCCAGCTACTAGCTCAACCTAGGATAACCCTATCTGTACTGTCACAATGCAGTTATCCTTGTTTTGTCAATACCAGCTTGCTCATGCAAGTACAACACTAAACACTATGTCAATTGCCAATGATTAATGTTTCGATCATTATAAATATGAATGTTTTGCGAACTAATGCCTGTTGCCAGTGATGAGTCATGCCTTTCTTGGAGTGATGATCCGTGATCGTTTGATTAGTCTTACTGAGGCGACACATACTTTAAGAAGTAAACTGGGAGAGTTAAAATGGTCAACAATTGGTTGTTTTTATAAAAATCATCTGAAATACTTGCTTGGGTATCACTGACTAGCTGTCTGATTATAGTGCATATTATTGAACAAAGGATTTGCATTTAAATAGAAATAATAGTAATTGAAAAATATGTGGTAAATCTGGTGTGTAGTAATACAACAGCTTTGTTTATTAACTCCTCCACATTTAGAGCAGATATTGCACATCCAATGTATCAATTATGAAAGAAACCTAGTGTACAATTACTTATTCATGGAGATGAAGATCGTCGCCCAGCGACATTAAAACTATATTGACTCACTAGAGATGAAGAAATTGATTCCTGCCCGTGGCGTAAAACAATAATAATTCAATTAAATTGGGGCATCTCATTAATACAAATATTAAAAGTAATGTATTCAGTTAAATATTATTTTATAAGTAATATTGCCACATGGTTTGTAATATTGGTTCACAATGCTTGATAGCTACAAGAGTGCTATGATCTCTTAGTGGATACTAGAGCATTTACAAGTGATACTGTTTGGTTGCTTGACATATCTATCTGCAAGTTGAGCTTTGTTCTGAAGACATATTATGTGAATATGGTCAATTTATTAATTGCATGAAATAATTTGTGTTGCCAATGATGAGTCATGCCTTTCTTGGAGTGATGATCCGTGATCGTTTGATTAGTCTTACTGAGGTGACACTTATTATTTGATAATCTTAAATATTTGTTCAAAATATAATTGTATGATCTTATCTACATCATAGTTCACATGATTGACCTATGACTTTTCGGCTTCCTGACGCGATATTGATGGAATGCGGTATCTGTGTAGTGGCAATGCAGATATCGTCCTTGGTCTGTTGATAGTGATACAAGCCAGTGCTTGCAGGTTTGCTGCAGCATTCAGTGCTATGGATGTTGTGGGTTTCCTACTGCCCTAGACAAGTTGTGATAATAGTGAAATAACCCCAATTAAAATAAATAAATAAAAACATATTTTCAATAGATAACCAATTATAATTTGACACATACTCATCATGTATGGGGAAAAGGTTCCCGCTGCAACGTGAAACAATAATTTACTCACTGACAAAATAATGTACAGAATAATTTATTACTATTATATATATAAAAAGAAATGTAGTTATTTTGACAGCAGCTAGTCAAGTGCAATAACTGGGTAATGTTCTGAGTAAACCAGCAGACATGGCCAATAGCTACAAGCCTGTGTGTGTAATAGGTGTAGCAGTAAGACAATATTTAAGTGTCGTCTTTGTCTGGCTAGGTGTGTGTGGCTGCTGTGGGCCTGGTCGGTGACCTGTGTCGTGCGCTGGGCCTCAAGGTGCTGCCGTACTGCAATGAACTCATGATGATGCTGATGGAGAACCTCAGTGTAAGTAGATCCTACTATCTCCCACTGTGTGCCGTTGCTGCTCCCATAGCATCTCGCATGCAT
Source organism: Lepetodrilus fucensis (assembly GCA_032361325.1). NCBI lineage: Eukaryota > Metazoa > Mollusca > Gastropoda > Lepetellida > Lepetodrilidae > Lepetodrilus > Lepetodrilus fucensis. Next base: position 11,624 of record JAUTBV010111649.1, read on the forward strand.
GTCACTGGTGATGAGACATTAATGCCTTTCTTGGAGTGATAAACCATGATCCGACTATTAGTCTTTCTGAAGTGACATTTGAAAGAACTTTGTTCTCTATTTCGGTTTTCTTTACAGTCGTTGAAGCACCATCAATTCAACTGATGTTTTGGGTGTCTTGTTTATTTACAGAATGAAAGTGTACATAGATCTGTGAAGCCACAAATTCTTTCTGTGTTTGGTGACATTGCTCTTGCTATTGGTCCTGAGTTCAAGTCATACTTGGAGGTGGTTCTTCAAACACTGCAACAAGCCTCTCAAGCGCAGGTTGACAAGGTAAATATCGAATGTTCGTCTTTCTTCTTGCATGTAGGCTCATCTACCGTTTGTTTTGTGAATGCACTAGATTCCCCCTTTAGTGTTTCTGCAGTTTCCATGCTGTTGCCGATGATGAGTCTTATTTGCCTTTCTTGGAGTGATACCTCATGATCCTACTTTTACTTTTACTGAGGTGACAGCATGGCACGGCAAAATAGTCTGAGTGTGAGTGATCTGTAGAGGACATTGTGTTGTATTCCCCGAGATGTTTTGTTGGATGAATGCTGTGTTAGACAGTGTGTAGTATGTGCGAAGTTGCGTGTGATATTGTAGACATCTGTTGTGATTGACTCTGATATGGTTGATTTTCAGACTGACTATGATATGATTGACTACCTGAATGAGCTTCGTGAAGGATGTCTGGAGGCATACACTGGAATTGTGCAGGGTTTGAAAGGAGATGGAGAGCAAATCAGTAGTATGTTTTCTTTTGTGTGCTAATTTATATTATCTGCAGATACATGTGTAGTTCAATGAAATAATGAGGCTTGTCGCCGAGTGCAACCAAAGATACCATATTGAAAAGGTTGCAATCAATTCAGTAAGGCTTCTCTGACAGCAGATTTCCACCACCTAAACCCATACAACCTATTTTTTATGCCACCAGTGGTCCACATCTGAAATTATATCGGGGGGGGGGGGTGTGTGAAAAGTGAGAAAACACCAAATCACTTTATTATAAATTGAATTTGATTTAAGACTACTTTCAAATAATTGTTATACAAGTTCATTGTCATGATCTCTTAGTTTTATTAGTTTTGTGGGTTTTTGTTTTGTTTCTTTCTTTATTCAATCAGTTGATTATGAAACCAAAATATTTTGGTTTGTCATATTTGGTTCAAGCAAATATGCCAGAGCATACCATTTCAGTATTGTATAAGGCATTATGGCACATGCAACTGTATAGAAAATTAAGTGTAATTATGTTTGTTAATTATGTTAGAATTTCCTTCATTAATCATGATTGTACGATAGCGTAACACTCACTCATTTGAGTGATTGATATGATTGAGTTGATGAGAAAATGACAAGGTGTCTATCAATTGAATGTTGAAACTTTTCAGTGGAGGTGAACATTCTCCAGCCTCATGTGGTCCACATGATCTCCTTCATCGAGCACATAGCCGTAGACGAGGACAAGACAGACAGCAACGTAGCAGCCTGCTGTGGTCTCATTGGGTACGTGTCACTTCCTGTCTATCGCTCCTCTCATGGAATGGCTCTCATTTGTTCGTGTTGTTTACATGCAATGCTCGATGTTGATCAGTTTGCATTTTGTATGTTATTTTGATTTGAAAGACATTTTTATTTTGATGGTAATATTATTTCACTAGAGATACACATTGAATATGTCTGACGTTAAGATGAATTGTTTATTAATAGAAGTACTATCTTCAATTTGCTATTGGAAGATGATAGGCTATTGAAATTGTAAATAAACAAAGACATACAGTAGACCTCGCATATACTGGCCTCGGATAAACCGGACACTAGTATGTTGTATGCGAGGACTACTGTATTCTTTTGTTAGTATAAACGAAGAATTAATATAAAGTTGAAAAAATGTCAATTGTTATTTTTACAGTGACCTCTGCACAGCATTTGGGACTAGCATCATGCCAATGGTTGAGAAGGAAAGCATCCAAAATCTATTGACAGTCGGGCGAAGATCAAAACTGACCAAGGCCAAGACACTTGCTACATGGGCAACGAAGGAAATTAGGAAAATGAAGAATGCTTCATCGTAAGTAACAGCTATGCAGGACAAATGTGTATCTCGTGAAACTAATCCTGCTGTTGCCAATGATGAAACACAATTGCCTTTCTTGGAGTGATTGTCTGTGATCCTACTTTCATGACTGAGGTGACACTATTAACACTATTTTGCTTCAAGATATTTGCACTAGTTGTTGGCTGTGTATGAGTAATATTAGGAGTCGAAGCGAGGCATAGCTGCATTTTTGCCAAGTTTTCCTACTGTGGTGAAACCCTATTTTTCACAGATGTAAGCCAAAAACAGTGCTAAGTGATCAGCATCGACTCGAATGAGTGCTCGTCACAAATGGGTGAAAGAATCCCACAAGTACATATTAGTTTGCTTAAAGGCATAATATCACAGTTGATAGACCCGTATTATCGGACAAACAAATTTCAATCTGAGACTAATTACACTTGATTTATCCATCCAAAAGTTGTTATTTAGTGATGTACTTATCCCCCAGCACTCGATA
>JAUTBV010111660.1:0-14210 GCA_032361325.1 Lepetodrilus fucensis
ACCACATAACTATATGAGTAACATCTAGCTATATGAGTAACATCTAGCTATATGGGTAACATCTAGCTATCTGGGTACCACATAACTATATGAGTAACATCTAGCTATATGAGTAACATCTAGCTATATGGGTAACATCTAGCTATCTGGGTACCACATAACTATATGAGTAACATCTAGCTATATGAGTAACATCTAGCTATATGGGTAACATCTAGCTATCTGGGTACCACATAACTATATGAGTAACATCTAGCTATATGAGTAACATCTAGCTATATGGGTAACATCTAGCTATCTGGGTAACACATAGCTCTCTGGGGCAACACCTAGCAATCTGGGTAACACCTGGCTATCTGGGTAACACATGTCTGGGCTACGAGACATTGGTACTCACACACAGAATCATGATAAAGTTGTCAAAGAAGCCAAAGCCAATGAACGGCAGAGCATTGTGGACAGCCACTGGAAGAAAACACAGGTCAAAGGTCAGTCTCATTACAGTAATTACATTAATGATGGATATACACCAGCAACAGGAGAAGAGCTTTGCGTTCCATTTCCAATTACTGTTGGTCAAAACGACAGAAAACACAGAATCAGTAATGATGGGGTCTGAACTCCGTATTTTATGACCGGAAACTTAGCTGTATGGTTAGACTTGTCAGTCCTTAGAAAACAGAGCAATGGTATTATTCTAAATCTATATTGTTCAGCACATTATGTAAGCTATCAGTGACAGCATTATGTAAGCTATCAGTGACAGCATTATGTAAGCTATCAGTGACAGCAGGAGAGACTGAAATAGAACCGCAGCCTGAATAAGTCCAAGTCAATATTCTCTACTGCTGGCTAGAGTCGCAATGGAACGGAATAATTTGAGACAAGTAGTTGTCCTTAATGGTCATGTTTGTACTAATTTGTTTTTCATGTAATTGTAACTTGTGTATCACTGTGAGTGATTTTAGAGGAAATAAATGAACAAATGAATAATCCAAGGATGTTATCATTGCACAACAAATATAACATTGTCACTGATGACTGGCTTATTTTAGTGCTTTACGTTGCAGCGGGAATCTTTCACCCAGACATGATGGCGGTTTATTATAAGACTTGTGTTGAAATGCCAATGTAGGAAGCCCTATCCCAAGGGTATGAGCACAGGATGGAGGCTGGAACTCGGCACCAATCCCTTGTACTGACACACCACCCATTGGCCTTCTTGTCCGGCTCACACAGAATATAACTGATAGTCATGTGCACTGCTGTACAGCAAGTATTGCCCACCCTTATACTTTAGTAACACAAGTTGTTTCCCTTTAAATATGTTAGATTTATTTGTTTGCTATATATACACTCATCATCTGTTAATTGGAGACGCTTCAACAGTATAATGGGTACATGGTAGAATTACTACATTAACGAAGAGTGGCATCTGTGTAATGTACACACATATATTAATATCAATATATATTGCATCCATTTCAATCAGTGTAGATTAAAACCAACACTTTCGTATTCATCATCCAACGCTCTACCACTACACCATAACACGAGGACACCTATTGACAGCCAGAGTACAATGGTTACCATAGTTACTGGTACTCACATAGTCGGAGCTGCCCTGAGGATGGGTTCACAGGAACCTCTAAACCTAGAAAATATAAAAAAAAGACACAAATTATTTGGTAGTTCAGAATATATACAAAAATAAATTAATCTACTGTGGCAATCCTGGATTGAAGTTAGTGGGTACGATAATGGTATTAATGTAGGTGTTGAGAAAACGTAAATATGAACACAATGATATTGACGTTTATATGAATTCACATTGTAGAAAGAGACATTTATGATTTATATTATGATTGTCTACACACAAAAAGAAATTCTAAGGCATGATTTAAAACATGTTACTTGATCATGATAATCATGTTAAAGGGGATTGTTATACAACAGAATTGAAATACAAATTAATCATTAATCATTAACTGTGGAAACACAATTGGTTATGAACTGGATGAAAACAGTATTAGTGGTATAAAGAGTTACACATTAATAAGTACATGTATGATGACCTATCATGCTATATCAGTGTATATGGAAGCATATTGGTGATTGGGTCATCAGTGAATTTGTGCTTTAAAGTCAGGAATTTTCACTAATTTGCAGAACTATTTCCAAGGTGTATCAGTATATTTATTGATATAGATCTGGGATCATCATATACTTGGTCATGTTGCTTCTAAACTCTCTCACTGCTGGGTTAGGCACAAGCACTGCTCTTTAGGGCATCTCCGGGTGCCTCTCGCAGGCTGAGAGTTAACCAATACTATGTAACATTGGAATTGCTGATGCAATCAGAGTTCTTCTATAAAACATGGACAGTTTATTGATTGGGAGAGAGTATACATGACAACGAAAATGTGTTGCATACCCAGTGGACTTCTAATCGAAGAGACCTTACAAGTCCAAATTCAGTTTTTACTGGCAATAGATTTTGAACCTCTGGGTGACAGTGAAAACTACTACACTTGACAGAACCATGATTGATTGATTCAATTAGTGCTTTAAGTCACAGCGGGAATATTTCACCTATACGCAAATACAGATCCATGAGAACAGAAGATATTTTCACTCACATGCATACTAAAATCAATATAAGTTTAAATTTATACTGAGACTCAAAGCAAGTTCTACTAGTAGTATTTACATTGGTGATACTGGTGACAAGGACTCCACTGCTATCAGTGCTAATATTGTAACACAACGCTGCATGTTCTGAAGCTGTCTCAGGTGAATTAACAGAGTAATCCTTCCTTTGTATTGTCTGCATTGATTTGAAACACTTGGTACTTCACCAGAAGCGGAATAGTTCAATGTTTTAAATATTTATACAAGGTTAGCAGCGCACATAGATGCCAGTAATTGCCATTACACGCTAATCATCTCCGTCGTGCAGCTTCCTGCTCCCCACCAGATGGAGTTCTCCCGTGGGAGTTTCCGTGAGAACCGCGAGTTAGTCGCTGTACTTCCTTCGTATTGATTGCCACCTTCCTGGAGTCTTAAAAGTGTCGATTGATTCGCTTTTATTTCTGTGATAAATGCAGAGACTACACAAATGAATGACAATGCTCTTGAAGAACAATCTATTGAGATTATGGTCATTACCTGTTTATGTATTTTTTATGTTTTTAATTGGGGTTTAGAGACACTCTCAAGAATTCTTAAATTTTTTAATGAGACAATTGCTACACATGGTTGAATTTGTTTGAAACTTGTATGATGTGTGAAATGCCTAATCCAATTATGAAAAAATAAATGTGTAAATTAACAAATTATATGATGAAGGTAAAAAAAGAAAAATCATGTATTTAATCAGCATCGCACCACAGGGTACTTTACCGGTAATTACTTTCAAGAATTCATTCCATTGTTGTACAATGCAGCAAGCCCTGAACATAGTTAACCCTCTCCATGCTGAATGCAACCAGATAGCCCTAAAGAGCAGAACATATGCCTAATCCAGCAGGGAGAGGGTTAAAGTACCCCTGGGTGCGAGGATGGTATTTAACTGTTTAATGCGAGCTTGTACCTCAATTGTGATTGTAAGTTGAAGTACTTTAATTGAATGCACTGACTAACCATGTCATATTAAAAAGATATATGAATTAGGATCAAAGGTACATTGAAAAATAGCACTTTATCATGTTCATAAAATAGAAGATAAATAATCAACAGCTTGTGTGGCATCAGTTGCCAGGTGACGAGATACTGCTACTGGTACTAATCTGTAAGAAACTTGATTTGCAGCGGAATAAAAGATTGTGTGATATTATCCACAACAATTAAAGTGACTCAAACAGATGCAGCCAATATTATGTAGTGTGATTTTTACCTATAAAGCCAATTTAAAAAAAATATTGGTTAAATGTAATACATGTACATAATTTAAATAGAGCTATATATTTGCAATAATATGTGTTATTATTAAATGCCACACAAAGCCAATGAAAAAACTATCAACTGCTTTGAAAATATATTACATATATGAAGCCTATGTTTCTAGTTTGCATATATATTCATTAGCCTCTTTTGGAATCCCGTTGATGTTAGCAGTTAGTATCATAGGTGAAGAGTATGCTGTAATTGGTCCTCCTTCCGACAGTTGACAAATGTGACATCACGTGTTTATTGACATTTCACATGCATCTCACCTAGCAGTCTATAGAATTAAACAAACTGACTATCCAGAAAATGAGCTGATATATCCATAACTGATAATTTGGAAGGAAAGCAATCAGCAGTTCATTAGGTTTATAATGAATTTTGTGTTTGAGTCACTTTAATATTTTTTACATGACCTAGGAATTTACTACATGTATGCTAATAATCAGGCTAAAATTGTACACAGATTTATAAACATGAATAGCATATACCATGTATACCGGTACATAACGTTAAAGCATGCACACTCACACAAAAAGTTTTTTAGTCAACTATATAAACATTGATAAATAAAACAGAACTGAATAATGCTGGCAAGATGGATGTACCTCCACTGAGATGTAAACGGGGAGCAGTCTGGTCCAAATTCCATTGATGGGGATCTATAAATACAAACCTCTTCAAACTATTACTGTGGTAGGGGAGGGAGGGCCGAGACAGTGGAAGAAAAACAACTATACACACCATTTAAATACATATACATGTAGTAATTAAACAATTGTTACAAACGCACAATATACACAATATATTAATTAGAATCCTGGATTTCATGAAATCCAAGTGCTGCATGTATCAATCAATGTTCCTCAATTGGATTAATCATGGCTCAATGGAAGAAAAACAACTATGAAACGTATAAGTAAACAATTATTACAAGCGCACAATACACATATTACACAATACAGTAATTTGATTCAATGAAAGCCAAGTGCTGCATGTATCAATCAATTTTGCTCGAGTGGATTAATCATGGCTCAATATTTAACAGAGTAGGTTGATTGAGTTGTATCTTTGTGCGACTGGTAATATCTAGTTAATATGACATTGTGTTGTTGTTGGGTAATATAGCCATGGTTAGATGGCGACTGTCATAGGAAACTCTGACTAACGTCCATGCAAAAGTTGATAAATATCTAAGAGATTACATAAAACAGTAAACTAAGTTACACAATTACCTAAAGATTTAATCCTATCCTCCTCAAATTTTGTCACTTCTTTGAGAAGAATGTTTCTTTGGTCTTGAGTTAAAGAATAAATTAAATCTCTTGCCGTCTGCTTGTCGTAGAAGGTAGACGCATGCCCGCGACCAGTGCTCGCCAACTTTGCCTTTGGCATTTCCATTGGCAAGGGCAATGTTCTAAGTTTAGGCACCAAACACACCGAAAGTCGAGCTAAATCTAGAGAATTAAACGTTCTTCTTCGACTTGCTAGTGTGAAGCACCGCATACACATGGTTATTGTCACGGAAGACATCGCGAATACGAACACAGCTTATCCTGTTATCCAGATCAATATAATAACACGGCAGTGCAGTTTGACACTCCTCTTCCCCCGGGCTTCATGTTTACATGAGTGACCTCCCTTGCAGGAAATCAGGGAGTTATCTGTAGGTCAATTATTTAATTCAAGTATTCTGTACACATTTATTTAATTAATCATATTTAAATATTGTGATTAATTTGTTAAATATATATATAATATATTGTGAATGTAGAAATGACTAAAGTTGATACAGGATTTGGCAATAAATAAGATATAATAAATACTTAGGTATGCTCCCTTGTGTTGGTCATATGACTAAAAGATGGCGGCTAGGATGATTTTCCTTGTAGTTCTTGGATGTTTTGGTATTAGTGCCGCACAAGTTCCTGTTGTCTTGTGGCATGGCATGGGTAGGTTATAGTAGGACAGTAGATGCTGACAAGCAAGGGTGATGTCAATGATAATTTCGTGTTTTAACAATTAAATGATCTTGAAGTATCCACTGTGATGTGTTTATGTTTGTACTGTATCATTGTTGCTGTGTTCATGGTGATATGAATGAAAGGGCAAGTCCACACACATCTACATAATAGCCACACTTACCAGTGGGCCTTCCACATTAATGTAGTGAAATATATTACAAATCATACGATAATAAATTATTTAACTGTAACATTCTTTAATTTTAAAGGCATAATATCACATATTTATGGTGGTTTGGGACTAGTTCTTATCTTAGGTACAACTGCAAAATACATTCACTTGACATACATAAAATCATGTTTGTACTTCCAAAAACCTTTTCACCACTGTTTGGTAAATAAATATCTAATGCAACGCCCTGTAGTCTACTGATAGACAACCTGAATAGTTCATAGTTCAATTGATGCACTAAAGACAAGATAAATAGCGGAACGTTCCCTATATTCATACAAAACATTAATATTTTGAGTACTGAAGACTGAGTACTGAGTGGATAAATCAAGCATAATTAGTCTCGGAGCGAAATTTGTTCGTCCTTATACAGGCCTATCAGTGATATTATGCCTTTAACTAACTTTATCCTAGACAAAGAGATCAAATTAACATAAGTCCCATACAAATTATCCAAAATTGACATGTTGGTGTGTTTCTGGGCAGGTGACAGTTGCTGTAACCCACTGAGTATGGGGAGTATGAAGGGTCTGATAGAGAAACATGTCAGTGGTGTGTACGTCAAGTCACTCGAGGTCGGCAACAACATCGCGGAGGTATTGAAGCAAGTTCATATACTCCCATAATTATCATCATTGTAAACACCTGGGCCCGTATTCTCGAAACTTCTTAGTGAGAAAAGATCTCTTAAAAAATTAACATTTATAGCAGAAAACCAGTTAGGCTAATTCTTAGTACTTACAAACTTCTTAGGACTTACGAAGTTTCGAGAATACCACCCAAGCCATTATGACTACACTAACCTCTGTCAAATACCCTGGGATCACTGCCTATATAGAACTCTTGTTTTGGCCGATGAAGAGCCGGAATGAATATATGAATACATTATATTTATATCAACCAATCAGAGTCCCACTAGAGATGTGACTGTTGCGTGGGGTTTATGTGTGCTCTAAATACTGGTACAATGTATATCGCTTCCGAGTTATCTCTGCCTAGCTTGGATTGGTCAATATATCTAGAGCATGTAACCCCTACGTAACAGTCTAGTGTCGAAAACAGAGTTGTATATACACTGATATATAGACAGTGATCCCAGTAGTCAGTGTAGTCATAATGGCCTGGGTTTTCGAGGATGCAAGAATACAGGCCCTAATTCTATCCTCCACTACTGTTCAGGATGGAGTGTAAATTATATACCGAGCTTCATGTCAATCATCACTAGTTGCAATGATTACTGTACTGTGTTCGAAATAAAGAAAATAATATGGGGCGTCATTATTCATAGGCCCAATGTTAATGGTGGTATATTCTGTAATTTTCAGCGGGTAATATTGCAAATTTTCAATTAATTCGAACACTGCTGTCTATATTGCAGGATATGGAGAACGGCTTCTTTATGGATGTCAACAAGCAGGTGACGATGGTGTGCAAGATGATCGCTGACGACAAGAAACTCGCCAACGGTTACAATGCTGTCGGCTTCTCACAGGGGGGACAATTCCTGCAAGTAGATCTTTTCCTTGACCCTGTGTTGTCATCTAGCTGAGTACACTGCTGTCAAACATTGTCAGCTTTCTATTGATCTTATTATCATATTGAAACTGTTGCTGCCAATTTAAATGATGTGCTTCTAATTGTATAAACCTAATAAAAATTCCTCCCAGGTGATAGTAGTGGGGAGTGGTGTCTAGGTTAAAGATTCCCACAGTGACGTCAAGCAATAATATTCTCTCATCTCTTAGTGAAATTCTTACATTTGCTTATTTATTTCTCCTATGTTATTCTTCAGGAGGGCCATTGCTCAGAGGTGTCCCAATCCACCAATGAAGAACCTTGTCTCAATCGGCGGTCAACACCAGGGTATGGCGTATTCCTACACACTGGCTGTGGTAGCAGACGTGAATCTATCGCTATCTGATTGGTCAACGGCCGTCGTATAAAATCTGTACTAGAAGTTTCAAACTATTACCATGACTATAAACATTGTTCATGACATATGTCAATGATAATTGGAAGTTTCTCTATTCATATTGTAATTGTGTATGGGTGAAAGCAAGAAAACACTCTGTTTTGAGACTACTATAAAGACAGCTATTTTATGTAATCATAATGTGCATAAGTTTTGTTGTTTAGGAGTGTACGGCTGAGACAACTATAAAGACAGATATTTTATATAATGTGATTACGTTTTGTTGTTTAGGAGTGTATGGCTTTCCTAACTGCCCGGCCAATGCTACCATCTGTAATTACATCCGCAAGTTACTGAACATGGGCGTCTATGATTCGTGAGTACCAATATCGCTATGATCACTGGTGTCTATGAATCGTGAGTACCGATATACCTATGATCACTGGTGTCTATGATTTGTGAGTACCGATATACCTATGATCACTGGTGTCTATGATTTGTGAGTACCAATATCACTATGATCACTGGTGTCTATGATTTGTGAGTACCAATATCGCTATGATCACTGGTGTCTATGATTCATGAGTATCGATATGATCACCGGTGGCTATGATTCATGATTCGTGAGTACCGATATCGCTATGATCACTGGTGCCTATGATTCGTGAGTACCGATATCGCTATGATCACTAGTGTCTATGATTTGTGAGTACAAATATCGCTATGATCACTGGTGTCTATGAATCGTGAGTACCAATAGCGCTATGATCACTGGTGTCTATGATTCATGAGTACCGATATTGCTATGATCACTGGTGTATTTGCCATAGGCAGCTCGGCATTTCTTCTCACTTCAGTAAGCACCTACAGTAGAAGTGTGCAATGTTTCATACTTCTAGGCTCATGAAAATAATAAAACATTTCTTTTTCTTTTACAGGTTTGTTCAAAATAAGTAAGTATCTTCAAGGGGATGTAATCTGTCGAAGTAATTATTTGTGCTTGGTATCATTATCTGTTTGGTATTATGAGGTAAAGGATACATTCAATGTTTTTGGGTGAGCCAACTAAAATGCACGCAGTGTATTTCTTCTTCTGACATGAATCATTGTGGTAAGAAGCTTATCTTTCTCACTACTCTGCAGTACATCACTTTAGTGTAAGGATGATGCTGGTATTGCTAAACATTAATTTGCTCCTTCTAAAGAAGAGTGCCACAAATTCAATAGGTCACTGAATGCATTAGAACAATTATAGATTGAGTGTTCCATCATATTTTACCTGACATGATAATATAGTATTTTGATAAATATGATCTAGAATTACTGTGCAAACTCAAAGCATATAGTTTGTCAGATGTCAGATGTGACACCCACTACCTCATGTTTCTCTCAGTCTTGTGCAACTGTTAGTCAGATGTGACACTAACTGCCTCGTGTCTCTATCAGTCTTGTGCAACTGTTAGTCAGATGTGACACTAACTGCCTCGTGTCTCTCTCAGTCTTGTGCAACTGTTAGTCAGATGTGACACTAACTGCCTCGTGTCTCTCTCAGTCTTGTGCAGGCACAATACTGGCAGGATCCTCTCAATGAAGATGAATACCGGAAGAAGAGCCTCTTCTTAGCTGACATCAACCAAGAGAGACCAGTGAGTACACAATATTCCTATGAATAGTGCCGTAAATATCTGTACAGAATAGGAAAGTTTTATTAAGAAACCGTTATGTTTAAAAATTGTTACAAATTCAGCACTACATCTCTATCATAAAACCATCATGTGACCCTCTCATTTATTATTACTGGTGTATTGTATATATTATCCTCTCTTCTTGTTGTGGTGTGTAGAGTAAGAACATGACGTACAAAGCTAACTTTGAGAAGCTGAGGAACCTCGTACTGGTCATGTTCCTCAAGGACACAATGGTGGTACCCAAGGAGAGCGAGGTCAGTGATTGTCTCCCCTTATTCCGTTTTTTTTTACTGGTCTTGGAAGAGTGTCGTAGCATTTTTATTCAATTGTCATTAAATCAATGATTGTTTATAGTTTAAACATATTTTATTCACAATAGAAAAGGATTGGGTACAAGTTATGCCAACTTAAGGAAAAAAAACGCTCTATACATTTCTATAACATAATATAACATAATGATTATTTATCTACATACTATGTCCATGTATTCACCCTCTCCCTACTGGATTAGGCACAGACACTGCACTTTAGGCCATCTCTGGTTGCCTCCAGCATGGAGAAGGTTAAGAATATCATTGGTAATGACTCTTTCTTAGAAGCTCTAGAGTAATGTTTTATACTGATCTGTATTTCAGTGGTTCGGGTTCTACATGCCTGGTCAAACCACCCAGCTGTACAACATGACCCAGAGTGACCTCTACAAACATGTAAGTCCATCCATCTGTATGTCAGAGTGACCTCTACAAACATGTAAGTCCATCCATCTGTATGTCAACATGCATGGTCACATATGGATGGAAGATTCTCACCAATACGGACTGACACAACTGATAGATTGTTGTGATGGTAACGAGAACCGGTCACAACAGTCCAATGTTTCAGGACTGCATCGGACTGCTTGTTTAACTTCAGGACTACCTATGTCTGTGTGTTATGTTTCAGTGTATCAGGGTTTTTTTTAAAGCTCATGTATCTACTACGAGACCATGATCACTCTTGTAGCAATCTCTTATCTCTTAATGCGACCGGGTACTTACGAGAGCACTCTCATAGTTGATATAAGAGCTTCGAGAAACAAAACCCATGACTGCATTAGGTGTGTTTGTTTCAGAAGTATATGATCTGTGTTTGTTTCAGGACTACATCGGACTGAAGGCTCTCCACACCAACGGGCGCATACATTTCCTGACCTCCAACTCAGATCACCTCCGCTTTACTGAAGAATTCTTCATCGACAAAATTATCAAACCCTTTCTTGCTTAGTCCTATCAATGAAAACATTGATCTTCCTTGGCATAGAAATTAATGTGAATTAATTACATCCTGTTTGAATAATATGAAATTAGGTATTTAATGAATGGAGTTGTTGATTAACACCACTTGTGGTAATGCAGGTACTGTGTTTAAAATGTTTAATGATAACTTAATTTAGTTTTGATAACTCAGCAAATATATATATATTTTTTATAAATTGTCCATTATAATTAATTTTTGATTGTCAATTACTGAAAATTGTATTCTATATCTGTGTTGGTATTCAAGTGTTACCAAATAGCTGACATATGCAAGTAAAATCTTAGATTTTTAAAAGCTATCATTTATATGTACATGTTTATTTTTTATTTAATTATTTGAGATTATATTTGAGATTCCACTTAGAAGGCGAGTAACTGTAAGCTTAAATATTTTACATTACTTGCTTTAAAAAAAAAAAATATTTGTACATTCCTTGTTTAGATTTGTAAAGAGTATGTTTGGTTTTTCATTCATTTCCCAGCATCAGAATAGTAGGTGAGATAAACTGGTCAAACATCGAAATGCGCTACGCAGTGACTCGCAGCTGACTATTTCTCATTGTGACGTCACATAAAACATCACGATATAGACGTCATTCATAGCAACCATCAAAAGCATCACTAGCAACTGTGGTATAATATTGACGATGTATAGTATACAGATATGTTCATGGTTTACGTTGTGCAATGTATTTAGCAAAGCCTATTGTTCCATGTTCAAACCATGCCGTATCCATTTTAATTAAGCGTAACTTTGATTGGCAAGTATCCGATTAGGTGTCACAGAAATGACATCGACGAGACTTACTGTCGCTATTAGTAGACTTAGCTATATTGGATGATAGCACAAACATCTACCATGTAAGCAAAACAGTCAAGTGAGCTGCAGAACCCTGACTGAATATTTATTCTTTACAACTTTTCCATGCCATGTTTGCCTGTCCTTCCACTGTTACCAAGGTTACAGTTAGTAGTGACCATGGACTGTTGTAGACTGCTATCTGGTCTTGTGTCATACCAGACATTGTACTCAACTTGTGTCATACCAGACATTGTAGTCAACTTGTGTCGACATTGTACTCAACATGTGTCATACCAGACATTGTACTCAACTTGTGTCATACCAGACATTGTACTCAACTTGTGCAGGTGAGTAGCTGCCTATTTGCAGATACACAGACGTATTCAAATGAATTTCCTAGCTAACGTTATTTTTTTAACAAAATGTAAACATGGTACACTCGTTGCAGTACTGGCGAATCCACATTAACATGCACCTAGCTACACGCCTGTTGTGTGAATGTTTGTTTCTGTCCCTGTGAAAGTTGTACAGCATGTCTGATTCTGATATGCCAATATTGCCATGTAAATACTAGTAAATTGTACTAGTAGGCAAGAAGAAGTATTGTATAGCTGCAATATACATGTATGTATACGGAATAGTGTCATATCATGGCAGATTTCAGTGTTTGTTTTTTACAACATTGGAATGTGTTTTATGAAACTTCTGTGAAAATCCCTGTCGCAGAAGACAGTAAACAAGAGTGATGACTCTCTAGTTAAGTAGGAAAATAAGAAAGTGAAAGGGGATACCCATTACACTATTGATACATCCACTTGTTTCTTTTGTATGAACTAGCAGTCATGTGCCACAATATTGATATTCGTAGCTGGTTGAATAATGTATGCATTTTATTGTGTGGCCATTTATAATAAGATCAACTATCTGTGATTGTAAGCCTTCAATATTCTCTGTGCTGGTTTCACCACTGTTCTGTTTTGTTCTGTTCTGTGGACAACTCTGGTTAACATTTATTTAACGTCGGATGTGTATATAACAAAAACGTTAGCTCTGTGTAGCTATTATTCCGACAAATAAACACAATAGAAATCGATAACAAACATCTCTTGTTGAATCCAGCAGGAAAAAGGTTACTGTTTAGAGACACATTTCTTTACTGTAAATAAATGTAAAATATATGAATAATTCATGCATTTATCATAAAATAAATGTTTCATATTACAAATTGCTTGTATATGTTTTGATCTCAGGTAATATATTGAACTTGACAATAAATCTTAATTTAGAGAAAATAAATCTGTTTTTAAATTACTCAATATGTCATTTATGAGAGTTTCAATTACGTATTTTATGAGAGCTTCATTTACGTATTTTATGAGAGCTTCATTTATTTATGAATTCAGTATGATCGAACCCGTTAGAGCGTTAACGTGGAACTGCATGTCAGCTTGGTTACGAAAGGTGAGACTTCGTTCTTGCAGAGACCAACTATTATAAAAAAAATATTATACATGCTCTCTTTCATTGTAAGAAAGTAAGAACAAAGATATCTACCGGTAAATACGTTGTGTTCTATTTTGTAATTAATCGGTGTAATCTTCCAGTTCACGAATAAACTGTTTAAAGCAAATCAAACCCACTCTGTCCAGCCATGAATATATCGGCATCTTGTTGCCTAATGGTATAGCTTCTACTCTTCCATGGGGCTCATGGTTCCGCATAATATGCGTAGTATTCATTCTCAAGTAGTATATACAGTAGACCTCGCATATAACATACTCATTGGGACCGGCTATTTTTGTCCGTTATATGCGAAGTCCGTAATACTCGTATGCCGTAATTAGCGTTAGACGGGCTCGGGACTTCAGATTCATTATTTGTTCTCATATAATAGATCTAGCTACCAAAAGTTTAATATAAGCATTGCATGAACAATGTTCAAAGACTAGTTAATAATAAATGAAAAAGGAGTGTCCGGTTTATGCGAGGCCGTTATACCCGAGTTCTACTGCTAGGCAAGACTTTGTTCAAGACTACCCACAGGGGAATCACTATACGCGGTGAGATGGCACCTGGGATTGGCTGGGAATCGGCACCTTGGATTGTATATTTAATGCTATGCGCCAGATCCACACTCGAATAAAATAGTCAGCCAGCCAACATAGCTAATTATTAAAAAGTATGGCATCTCTGTGTTACAATGAAGGTAATTAGCCAGACTTGTACCGTTTAAGCGTCAAAAACACGAAAACAACATGGCCGCTAATTTCACTATTCGAATATATTGTGCATGTTTTGTATCTTCCTCAATAGTTGATGGATCTTTATGAAATTAGTTTTAAATTATAGGGTTCAGGGTCCCAATGTATGCT
>JAUTBV010111671.1:0-14209 GCA_032361325.1 Lepetodrilus fucensis
ACATTTATTTTCTCAGAAATTACATAGATTTTACATTTAAATGGTATGCCATGTAGTACTCGACCGGAAGAGGGTTATAAGACCGTTACATCCACACTTTCCGAGGTGTATCGGTCAATATCCCAACAGTTTTGGTCGTGATGCATCCTCGGCTGCCGCCTCGGAGGCCACACTACAAAACTGTAGGGATATTGACCGATACACCTCGGAAAGTGTGGTTGTAACTCTTACATATCACAGTTGATAAGCCTGTATAATGGACAAACGAATTTCGACTAATTGCGCTTGATTTATCCACCCAAAAGTTGTTATTTACTGATGTAGTTAGTCCCCAGTACTCATAGTGTCTTTGATGCATCAACTGAACTATGAAGGAACTGCGAGAAAATGTTGCCCGTGCGTATTACAGTATATGTTTAAGTCGTAAGGAAATAACAATACGACCATATTCAGGTTGTCTATCAGTAGACTACAGGGGATTGCACTAGATATTGGAAGTACAAACATGATTTTATCAAGTGAATGTATTTTGCAGTTGTAGCTATAAGAACTAATCCAAAACAACCATGAAATATCTGCCTTTAAATGATGGCTCTTAACGTTTTAAAGCTTCTAGTTAGCCTATATGAATTATATAACGGAATATGTTATGTTATGTACTATGTTTATGCATACTCATGATACTATATACTCCGTATACTAGCAGGTAGATATATATGAGCTAACTAAATGTAGTTAATTTATATCTTTTCCAGTGTATTTTTAACTGTTGTGCACCCATTATAGCTAGGCAATGTTATAATAGGCCCTAGGCTATTATAGCTACATGAAACGTGTGTTAGTTGTTTACGTAGCTTACCTGTAGGCTAATAATGCCGTCTCAATATGATATAATCAATCCATAGGTTAGAATCTGCGATGCACATTTGCATTCATTACGCACAAGAAGGCCTACTATTTTTCATGTATAGACAGGTTTTTGGTTGTTTATATTTTTTACGTTATAATTACATAATGTTTGCCTATATATGAACCTATAGGTATAGGCCTATACTAATATAGGCTACGCCTAATACAAGTTAAATATAGCCTAGGCTTACTAAAGCAATATTGAAAGGTAAAAGTTGTTTTTATGTGTGAGAGTTGAGTGGGTCATAACTTTGCTCATCACCTGCAATACCTGGAATTGTACAGAATAGTGACATTTGACCGGTGAGACAAGCCATACAAATGATTACTAGCTCGGGTCAGTCACCGATATTAAAAGTCACGTGACCTAGTTTGTGGCGGCGACGACAACTTGCAGCGTGTACAGACTCACGAGGTTGCGAAGTTCACGGATGAAAACATTGCCGACAGTTACTATGATTACATCGGTTATCTCCCTTAATTTGATAACATAATGGTTATCCACTGACTAGCTTATTTAGGTCCTTTGTCTTGGTCAGTTTGCAGGAAAGATGTTTGGTCTGGTACTATGTTCGGTTTGACGGTGCATACATTAACCGATTTTGGCCCTGATTTTCTTCACACCTGCAACTGGACAGTTATGAAATCTAAACCGGAAGAAATATTACAAATGTGTGTGGTACAAACTTTTATTCTACAAAATATCTCCTCAACACGCATTCCTCTTTGATCATAGACTACATTAATTGTATTCTTCGTAATTTATCAATATTAGCTATACAAATATCATTGTCACGAGATAATAAATAAATATACAGTTATATATATACAAGAGTAAAATAAAATATTAAAATATTGAAAACCAGTGGGACATGCGGATTGTAGCTTGTATACTTGTGTATGTATACTAGACAAATCAATCGTATCCTAGTTTCCGGTAATAAGGATTAACGCAGATTATTATAGTTTTCTTTGGAAATTGTCTTCAAAGTAGTCGCTGAAAGTGAAGTAGAATACACCCTACATGGACAATAATTATATTTGTACATGTAGTCTTTATTATGACTATCCTGGACCAAAGTTTCAAATATAAAAACGGTAGACCTATTTTTCATTGTAGGATCTAGAAGAAATTACAAAATAACATTATTTCAACGAAAATGTAGGAATCTACTGCCGTAAATGAATGACAAATAATATTGCTCCGTTAACTGCGTATAGGCCTATTATTTTATTTATTTGGGTTGAGGTTTAGATCCGCTTTCATGATTCTTTCACTTAAATCACGGCTTGTCAGTTTATATTACTTGTATTAGTGCAGGCAGAAACACGCAACATCCGCAGCGCTGAATGCTGCAGTAAACTTGCTAGCTCCGGCTGATACTGACGGACCAAGCACTGAGTATCTAAAAATGCCTGGTAGGATTTTAATATTGATATGAATCATAATACTACTATGATGTGTTTATTCCAGTGACATGGAACACATGACATAATTTAATACTGCAATCAAAATATGGACCTCGGAATGCAGATGGCACATCGTAACTATTAATAGCTAAATGTAATAAAATGTTAAACTGTAGGCCTATAGGTATGTTCTTTTTATTCTTGTAGGGCCTACGATTCTTTTTACACTATAGGAATATTGATTTTGTAACATGAGTATTAAAACAACATGAAATAAGATTTATCGGACATGTGCACATGTCGTGTGATGTGTCTATCAGAAGCGTAGTATATAATAGGGCCTATGTTAGAACTATTGTACTGTGTAGGCCTATAGTGGTTACGGGCCTATTATCGCCTAAAATATTAACGTTTTCCTTGATATCTTTCTTAATACTTCATTATACTTACTATATACTAGTATACTATATAGTAATCTTCTGGTGAAATCATTTAATTTAAAATTGGTATTTACTAGGCTAGCAGGCCTATGTAAACCATACCTAATGCATGCATGGATGTATAAAGTGTAATCACGTATTATAGAAACACACCGTTCGTTTTGCCTAATGATGGATTTTTGACATTTTGAAGCGATATTTTTGTATATCGTGTAAAAACAATACAATGCTGAGATTGATGGAAATTGTGCTACGCCATAACTACATGGCTGACGAAGAAATTATAAACTTGTTTATAAGCGACTTATTGTTTAGTCACGTGGAGAGCGTCAAACGTATACTACCCGGAAGTGAGTCTGAGTGACAAATGTGTATACTGAAAACGTTTGGGCCTATGTATGGACTTTACCTGCTATCTATTGTTACAAACAACATCGGGTCACTTAATTACAAGTGTGTTCTATTCCCCCAGTGTTAGTAGGCCTATTTTTAGACATGACGGGGAAACATTAATTTCGCAGTATTAATATTGTGCACGTCATGTAGACTTTTTAGGCTAGACCTACAAGTTAAATCCACATACGTGTGTGTGTGTGTGTGTGTGTGTGTGTGTGTGTGTGTGTGTGTGTGTGCCTACAACATTAGACTAGCCTACATCGCTAATATATTCAATTCAATATTATTATATATTAAAAACAAAAAAAACCAAGAAACTAGCCTAATTTATTCTGTCTGTTTCAACAATATTGCTTCTTAGCAGATCCTTTTTCATGCAAGTCCATGATCTCTTGACCTTCAACAAAGGCTCCCCAATTTGCCAACAGTATTTCCTGAGATCTTGGTGTTGAACATGTTCAGATTGTCATATACAGTAGATCTCACATATAACGTACTCATTGGGGCCCTTTTTTGTTGTTGTCCGAAATCCATTAGCGTTAGACTTCAGATTCAGTAGCTATAGACGAGTGTCCGGTTTAAGAGAGGCCATTATATGCGAGGTCTACTGTATAGGCCTACATACAGCTAAGATCCAAATAGTAACAGGGGTCAGCACAATTGAAGTCAGTTGGATATCCATAGGATATCACAATACATTTGTATGTTGGTTCTTTATCACAATATATTGGTACATGTAGGCCCTACTATTTAACAGTATTGCTGCATTATCATATACATTTATTGACACTTAAAATTTTCTCTAATATGTTTTTCTTTGTTTGTCCCCTGTGTAGGTTTCACATGAGATGACAGCATGAAGTCTGTTGACCTTACATTTGTTGGCATGCAATCTGATATTGACCTTCAAGATTGTGACATGAAGTCTTATATGTTGACCTTCAAGATTGTGACATGAAGTCTGATGTTGACCTTCAAGATGGTGGCATGAATGATGTCGACCTTCAAGATGTTGGCATTAAGTCTGTTGTTGACTTTCAAGATGCTGGCATGAATGATGTTGTCCTTCAAGATGGTGAGACAAAGTCTGATATTGACCTTAATGATGGTGAGATAAAGTCTGATGTTGGCCTTCTCAAGAGCCTCTACAAAAGTTTATATCAGAAGAGTAACAACACCATGTCTGTCTCTCAGTTCTGCAGAATTCTACAGGAAACTCTCATATCCCACCAAAGAATGCATGAGGATATACTTGGTGGAAATAGCTCTGCATCAGAGCAGACCAGATTTGATGGACTTGAAAGAAACACTTTTGAGGAAGTGCCCAGGACCATCCCACATGAATTTATTCAAAGAACATTGAGCAATTCCAAAAATAGTTCAGAGTTGGAGTATTGTTCTGAAAAGATGTGGAATGTGTCTCACAGATTGGCTTGTGATTCAGATATCCTGCCATGCAGGAATGAAGAAGGTAAAATCAATGAAGTGCGACTGAGGGAGAGTGGGCCGGATCTACTGCTGATGCTGACGTGTGTTACAGCACTGTTTGAGGGGGAACATGACTTGAAGCTTCTCCTGGACCACCTCCATTCCAGCCACATCCTCCATGTCCTGGTGAGTCTCCAGCCCTGTGCCAACATCTCACACAAACTACACACACTAAGTCTGATCATTCACTGTAGCTTGGACCTGACCAGCCACATCCTACACGTGTGAATAGTGACACATGTGTATGATGTTTTATTTAATGTGTTATCTGTTACAGCTGGACTTGGTTTACTGTGAAGAACAGTTCGCTTCCTTTGCTGCCACAACATCTCTCATTGCTGGGCTGAGGTGTCGACACAATCCAGTAAGTCAACTCTTGACACTTGGTATGTCAACACATTCACAGAAGGACAATTTCAACATATTACTTGAACAGAGGTTTATGAATCAGATTCATCAACCCCAAAATATAAGTTTCAGTGCAGTCTTGACAATAATTGTATAATGAAATACAGTAAAGTGTTGTATTATATTATGAACAATAACCACCTGCAGCTTGTTATTATATTAGATATGATATCAATAGTGACTGTTAAGTGTTATCAATAGTGGCTGTTGTTATCAATATAGGGTTCTGTTTAGGAATTTTGGGTGTCAACTGTAATTTTTCCACACCTACTTTGCGTGAATTGAAAATATACTGACAGTTGGTTCGTATTTCCTATATTGCAGGATATGGAGGAATCTGTCCTCAGACGTATCATAGAGGGCGCCACTCAGACTGTATCACACGCCACTCAGTTCTCCAGTCTCAGTCTTCTGAAGCGGTTCATGTCGAACAGAGAGGGCCAGATCATCAATGACTGGTGTTTCCTGGCAGTGAGATCCTCGCCAATGTTCACAGGAGTGTTTGCCAAGATGTCGATGACTGTTGCCAGACACTCCACAGATAGTTCAGACATTCCACTAGCGTATCTGACTCTTGTACAGAAAACAGTTAAGTTTATAAACAAAATGGACAAAGAAACAAGACTAGAAAACTTGAAGTCCATGTTCCATCCTATTCAATGTGTTCTTGTTGACTCTCTGGCAACTGCTCTTGAAGAAGTTGATGTTTCTGGAAAGCGGATTCAGTGCAGGAAGATGCTGGATGTCTTCAATACGTTGTTCAACTATGGCAGCTTCTTGTCTCAAGCCAGACGCGTCCCTGAACCATATGTCTGTGTTGCACAGCAGCTGCTGTCCAGTATCAGTCCGTCTGTCCTTGCGTCTGTCCCATTTCATCACATGTTTGTGGGGTTTGGTGGGAGTGTTGTGGAAGGACCACCCACACAGCAACTTGGTGATCTGTCACTCCTGAAGAAACTGATGCTGGTTCTTGTCAAGTCGAGTGCCATCGTACTGAAGACTGACAATGCCTCTCTACAGGGTAAGTATTTCATCCGACTGCATCTACCGGTAGTTGTGCAGAGTTACTTGCCCTTGTCACAACTCTTGCATTGAGTTAGTTGAATTTGCTGTGCTATAGAATTAGGTTTATCGTCCATCATGTGCTCTCATCAAACCTAATGTTCAAATGGACTTCTAAAGATTTGCCTAACTTGTTAAATTAGTGAATTTTCCTTCAATTTCATTGTTATTGAAAGTTGGCTGAAGATTATTGGAAATAAAATTAATACCATTATCATGTTGATTAGTCACATATTAATTGAAGGTCTGATTACAGATGAGGTGCTGACAATTTCCAGCATGGCCGGCATCAGGGACTTCATGGAGGATGTATTCCCGGGGAATGTTAGCAGTATACAGTGGCTCCCTCTGTTGTTCGGTGATCAGGACGATGCCTGGATTGAAATGCTCCTTTCTCTGTTAGATTGCCACTTGAACATTCAGAGGTAATTGTGAAGATTTAATTAAAACTGTATATCAAATTCTATTCAAAGTAATCATTAAGTCAATGATTATTGTATGGTTTGTAGTTTGACAAGTATTTTCCTACTTGCAATGTGCTACATGCATGTATGTTACATGGAAACAGTATACAAATTTGAAAACAATACTGGTAAATTCATACCAGTGTGAATTGTCGGAAAATGTTCTGGATAAGACATGAAAGTAGATATACATGATTTATTATTACCAAATTGAAGTATCTTAAATGAGTTTCCATTGTGATTGGTTGTTACAGGGTGACAGAAGCTCTCCCGGAACTGTGGGATCCTCACCTTGTGTTTCTGCAGTTCCTCAATGCCAGTTCTCGTGATCACATGATTCTCGTTGACCTCCTGACCTCTCCCGAGACCTGCTTCCTTCTGTACTTCCTGCGCTACCTCAAGTGTGTCATCTGCCAGTGGGACGCGTTCATCGCTGCTTGTCATCACTGTTACCATAGTTATTGTGCATCTTCACGACAGATCGACCGGCTCACTGTCGCCAGTCACGACAATCATACAGGGAGAACACATGGTACAGAAAGTGTCAAGAAAATTAAGTTAAGTGATACCTGTGAAAGCGAAGACACCTTCAAATACACAAGTTCCCTTGCGGCGCTTGCAGTTTACAGTGATAGCGAGTCCAGTGATGAAGATCTAGTCACGTCTGAACATACAAGCACTGGCACATCACGGCCACCACTGCTGACAAACAATACAGCCAGTGACGCTCCAAGCATTCCTCATGTAAAACATCCAACCTCTACAGCAACAACGGAAAACCTGGCTTCTCGCACTGCAACTAAGCATGATAATGCCTTGTCCACATGTAACCCTGGCAACATCCATAATTCAGAATCCTCTCCTTCCCAGGATTCCAAACATATGCCATCATGGTCATCAAGAGGCAGGTTAAAGCTCCAGGGCAGTGTCATGTCATGTGATCATCAGTGTGTGGAACAGGTGCTGAGTGTGCTCATCAGAGTGAGACTGCGGATTGAGAGACTGTCCAATCAGGATCTGTTTCCATACAACCCTGGACCACTGCTGTCCATATTTGGACAGATAGAGGGACTGTACGAGCAGATGGGGGAAGAGTGTCATGTATGAAATAAAAGTTGGAATATTACGACTACATGCCTTTGTCATTGATAGTGATATTTGTCACTTTCGTGTTTCTTCCTTGTATGTCCAAGATACACAGAATGTTTATTTTCCCCATATATAGCTAGAAGTTAAAATTTAAAGATCTATGATTGGTTAGTGATATTTACAGAAGAAATATTAATATCAATTTATACCACAAATCTACCAGTATATTATTTCATATGTAAAACTTGAAATGATGATCGCTTCCAACAGTTCACATGACTAATTTCAGTATAATCAAACAACGGAGAAAATTATTAATAATTTTATTTACAATGAGGTATTTACATAGATGACGACTATGATACACATGAGAGTGCACACGAATTGCTGGCTACCGCCTATATCGGTACCGCTTGAAGTGGAACCAGAGTTGGAAGATGTTGTTCTGGAACTGGCAGCGGAAGCCACGTTTGTATGAATATTCCCACTCTCTGTTCACCACCTTGAAGGCAATGTCCTGGAAAACAGAAATCCTCCATTGAGTACAAAGTTATGCAGTTGATCGTGGTTTGAATGTGTTAGAAGGAAAGTTGCAGCAAATTGGTTTACATTCTGTTAAATAGTGGATGTAGAAGTACATAGTACCGGTACTACATTGCTTGACCTGTAGGTTAGCGTAACCGCCACTGTGGTGCTATTGTAGCCATTGTAAAATGTAATGCAGCCTGAACACAGCTCATTTAATGTCACTGCTTGAATGTAGTCACATTGGGCTGCATACAGGACGCGCTACTCCAGTTACAGGGATATACAGACTATAAAATATATAGGACAAGATACTCCAGTTACAGGGATATACAGACTATAGAATATATAGGACAAGATACTCCAGTTACAGGGATATACAAACTATAGAATATAGAACAAGTTACCTCATAAGGGGGGCCAGCATGAAATCTCAGAGTGCCAAAATCTTTGTCATCATCACATGGTGTCTAGAAATAACAGAACATCTAATAAGTAATATGATCTATGTGTTGTTAGCTGAGGCTAAAATTAAATACTTAATTTCTCCAAACTACTGAGCTACTATCGGGAATATTAAAATGTAGAAATTATATTATATCTTCATATATTAAGATATCGTAACATTTCAAACCAAGAAAGTAGCACTGTAATCTATTTTATGTTACAGCCACCAAATTCCAAACTATCATCTGAAAGTTAATTTCATTCTGAGTAGAATATTAAAATACGTAATATTTGTGAACATTCTAAGCATGGTAAGATCAAAATTCAAAATGAAACATTTTGATATAGAAATCTTCTTGAGAATTAATTATTCATTACCTAAATGTTACTTGATGATTTTACCTCTCTTCTCTCAGGAAGAACACAAAGAATTACAATACTAAAATTGATGCAAATAAACCGTAACCAGGGTAGGGTAGTGCTTCTTTCTAATTTTCTGTCCCATGTCCAGTACATGTTCTGTTCTTTATAATGAAGTGTATGAGCAAGCACAGCACAGAGTAATGCCAGTGGCAGCCATGTTGGATTGTGTCCTGTGCCGTCTGCACTTATTTCGCTGGTACATGTCCCGGACACCCAGAATATTGTGCGGGGTTGCTCCTTTGTAACCGTACATGTCCCAGATAGAAAGTACAGACAGAACAGCTAGAAAGGAGCAGCCCCCAGATCTACAAACAAATATCTAGTTATTGCCTAAGCAACAGACATCAGTTGTGACATACTTACCACAGTGTACTCTGGTGTCACGGTCTTGTCGATAAGATCCGGGTAAAATATCTGCACACAAAAATATACAAGTTTGTAAAATATATAAACAAGAAGGAATAATTTACATCAATAGATATACAAATAAGCGCAGTATTGGAGCCTTACGTTGAACTTGTATCCTTGGACAATCTTTGGTGGCGGGTTGTCGATATCGTAGTGAGTTTGATTGTACTTATTCCACTCGAACCCCTGATGATGAGAAAAACATAAATGTTAATCCATATACAGATTGCATGAATACAACATTGGGGAAAGAAACGGGATAGTATTAATAGTTTTAATTAAATGGGGATAAAAAAACAACAAGTAGGGTTTTCTCCCTTTGCAATAAAGTTCGAACAATATGTATACACACTGTCCCAATCCTTGACATCCATCCACAATTTCTGTATTTCTATATTTATTAATGTTCCATAATGGCATACTCTGCAAACTTAGTTTGGAAGCGATGGTTTAAGAGGAGGTAACTCACGGTGTGAACGCGATTGAAGAAGCGTGGTTTGCGAGGGCGGTACTTGTCGGACCACAGGAAGGCGTGTTTGTCCAGTGCCACCTCCACGCTGAACTGAGCCTCGTCCTCGTTCATCCCTTCCCTCGCCTTCTTCTCAAACTCTGTCTCCCCGTCCAACTGTGGAGAACACAAAATACAATACTCTCAATTAGAGCTGTAATGAATAGCAAAACTTATATTGATTTGTAAGTATTCTATTCTTATTGGAATATTTGTTTGCAAGTATTCTATTCGTATTCGAATATTCGTTTGAATGATAATATTATGTGCAATTTCCGGTCATACTGTCACACTATTGTCATGCATCTGGAATGTATGGTCAGTAAACTTACATTGTGTTTTCGGACTAGATATTGAGTAGTAACATCAAAATAATGTCTAAAACATATTACAACATCAATACAAATGTGTTTGAATATTCGAATGCTGTTTAAATATTCAAATATTCATAATTTGATATTCGTTTGCATATATTCGGATATTTGGTTTAGTTCCAATCCTTACTTTCTTCTCCAGTGTTGTTGGTACATATGATTATGTGTAGTGTCAGTATAGTGTTAGTAGACTGACCACAACGTACCCGAACTCTGCCTGTGGTCCGAACCTGGTCCCGAGCCAGATCCAGCTTCTTAAGGTCATCGATCTCATCGTAGATGACCGCATCGATGTCAAGTTCACTGGGGCGGAACAACCGTGGGCTATAGCTTCCCGCAGTGTAGTCATCGATAGCTTCCTCTTCTAGGTCGGCCTCAGTGATCAACGGCTCAGAACTGGGACAAATGTGAATTTAATAAATATTTGCATTAATAACAAATAGCTTTAAAGAAGTGCTTGTTACTATACAAAGAGTTCAAATTGAAAAAAAAACCACAAAAACGTGGCCAGCTATGGTCTGTTTGACACGACAAAGCGAGTAGAGTACACACAACAACAGAAAACCTACTCATTGCCATCATCATGATCGCTGCTGCTTTCATCGTGCTTCGCCTGGTCATCGTTCTGTGACGACGTGCCCGGCTGTGGAGCGGGCGACTCTCTGACTAGACCTGGTGGAGGCTTGTGCAGGACAGGAGAGGACCGTCCTGGGACGGGAGAGGCCTGCCCCGGAACCAGAGAGGACCGGCCTGGGATGGGAGAGGACCGGTGGCTCGACGGTGATGATCGATGAACCGCGGGAGAAAGCCGACTTGGCGTACCAGTCTTTGAGCCGTCCGACATGACAGGGAATAGCGGGTCAGACTCCAGACCTTGCTGTGAGGGAAGGGAAAACAATCTTCTAAACATTCTGGACATAACCGATAAAATTTCGACATCAATAAGCCAATCCTACAATGATCAAAATTCAATGCTATTAATTGCACTAAATGCAATCAGTTAATGGAGTGTGAATATGGAGTTTAACGTCGCTGCGGGAATTTTTCACCCATTTGCGACGACAGTTAATGGATAATAATAATATATAAATAATAAAAATAGTGAAGATTTGTATTGCGCAGTAAAAACAATATCAAAGCATAGATAGGAAAGAAGACTGTGAACACTGACCTCTCTCTTGAGAGAGTTGAGCTTCTGTTTGAGGACGTCTTGATGGCGTTCCCGGAGACGTGTGCGAGCGGTGTGCGCCTTCAACTGCTGCAGCAGAGACTCCCAGTACCCTGGGGGAGACAACTCTCACGTGTCAACAGACAGAAAAACAGAATAATACTCACCGATATCGATGCCCTCGCCACCGCTCAGCTTCCTGTCAACTCACCGATATCGATGCCCTCGCCACCGCTCAGCTTGTCCTTGATCTGGTCCTCCAGCAGCTTCAGCTGGTTGGTGGTCTTCCCCTTGAAGATAGATCCCACCTCTGTGCTCACAGCCGTGTTGATGCCCTCACGACGGTCGCCAAAATACTCTGAAAGACAACACTGGAATATCAGCACTGATCACAACAGGCCACCTCTACCTTGGTACCTCAGTACATCCAGCTATAGCTCAAGGTTCAGCACCACCAAAATCTGTTTCGCAAATACTTTATCTCCTAATTTTCCCCTTTTGTATATTTCTATTTTTTATTTACTAGTATATTCTTTTAACCTCATGAGCATACCTTTACGGTGCAGCGTTTGGTGCTATATAAATGTCCATTTTATTATTATTAATCTTCAGGATGCTCTAGCGACAGTGAGTGACTCATTGAACGACACCCTGCACTTATTGAAAACCATGTGTAAAATATCATCTCATTTGTATAATTTTACATATAATTAATTTCATTGGATGGTATTGGCTGCAATATTTGGATGGTACAAACGGCAATATTTAAGCAAGGAACATTGCAATTATAAGGATGAAGTGATGGCAATAATTTATTTGTAACTGCGGAATGCCAAGACCACGACAGCTGACCTTTAGAGCTGGCGTCAAGTTTGCGGAGTTTGTTGAGCTCGTCCTCGGTGACCGTGACGATGTCCCGCCAGAAGTCTGTGTTCTTGCCCTGCTCCAGTTCCAAGTACACCTTGATGTCCTCCAGCAAGTCCTCCAAGTCAGGAATAGTCAGACCCTGCAATGTACGACTCACACCATCAGACATTAGTCAGACCCTGCAATGTACGACTCAAACCATCAGGGAATAGTCAGACCATACCATGGACGACTCACACCATCAGGGAATAGTCAGACCATACAATGGACGACTCAAACCATCAGACATTAGTCAGACCCTGCAATGTACGACTCACACCATCAGGGAATAGTGAGACCCTGCAATGTACGACCAACACCATCAGACATTAGTCAGACCCTGCAATGTATGACTCAAACCATCAGGGAATAGTCAGACCATACAATGGACGACTCACACCATCAGGGAATAGTCAGACCCTGCAATGTACGACTCACACCATCAGGGATTAATGTGTGTCAGACATGTGATGTATAACACATAATTTTCAAAAGATCCTAAACCTTTTATTGGCATGATGTTGGTACACTTTTCCATAAAATCAGACATGCAAAGATTGAGAAAATGTTAAAATTATGACAAACTCGTTTTCATTTCAATCATAGATGATAATGAAACAGTCCCTTATAATCTATGTTTCAATCAATCTTAGGTGCTAACTGTCATTTATTTTTGTCAAGACTAGAATGACTTCTCTGAACTAGCGCCAGTATTTGACATATTATACAATGCCGCTGATGAAAGAAAACTTTTTTTTTTTACTAGGGCAAAGTCTGCATAATTTTGGTAATGGTGTTGGGGATACTCACATGAAGGTACGTGTACGGTTCGTGCATCTCAATCGCGAGCTCGTCATCCTCCACACTGATGTACTTAGCCAACAGGTCAATGGGCTTGGCTGTAAAGAAAATATTTGGACGTGTTCAATGATGCAGACAGGCTAGGAAAACCTGTATTTCTTCATAGATCCTCACTTCTTAGCATACTACCCCATTCACATGTGAATCTTACTCTAGCCAGATAGTCTAAACTGCTAAACTGAATCCTAGTGACTATGACAAGCACACTGTACTCATGGAGCCAGACATATAGCTATATAACAGGAGTCGTGAAAGTATGGAGTCCTACCTCTGCCATCCTGGATCCTGATTGTTGACCTCAGCTTGGCCTGATGCAAGTGGAACTAGAACACAGTATGACTATTGTCAGTGTTTGCTGTAAGATACACAGTGGAAACAAGTCAACATATATAACTATATCAGTGTATGATATACTGACAGCTGTATGATACACTGACAGCTGTATGATACACTGACAGCTGTATGGTATACTGACAGCTGTATGATACACTGACAGCTGTATGGTATACTGACAGCTGTATGATACACTGACAGCTGTATGATACACTGACAGCTGTATGATACACTGACAGATGTATGATATATTGACAGCTATATGATACACTGACAGCTGTATGATATACCGACAGCTGTATTAGACAATAACAGCTGTATGATACACTGACAGCTGTATGATATATTGACAGCTGTATTAGACACTGACAGCTGTATGGTATACCGACAGCTGTATGATACACTGACAGCTGTATGAAATATTGACAGCTATATGATACACTGACAGCTGTATGATATACTGACAGCTGTATTAGACACTGACAGCTGTATGGTATACCAACAGCTGTATGATATACTGACAGCTGTATGATACACTGACAGCTGTATGATACACTGACAGCTGTATGATACACTGACAGATGTATGAT
>JAUTBV010111681.1:0-14209 GCA_032361325.1 Lepetodrilus fucensis
TTATTGAAATAATCGACGGCTTTCGAAATAGCTGAGGGCTAGATTATTTGATAAGGTGCAAGTAAATTCGTTTTAATTGAAGTTAAGATGATCAAATAACTTTAGCTCTCCAGTTCTCCATACATCATCAAATCTGATGACGATTTTTTAAATTTCAAAATGTATGTACAACATGTTATGTGAACACGTTCTAATAATTATAGCAGTATTTTCATCTGATCCAAATAGTAATATTAGTTGAAGTTAACATTATCAAATAACTTTAATTGACATTCGATTGGTAGCCTATACATCTAAATTTCTTTTAAAACCCGCAATATATATGTATTCTTATTTAGCATGCTTATGGCGGGAATCTAACAATATACATGTCTGTCTCTCAAACTCTACCATTTCGCAGCGTCGTCAGAGCTTGTAAATTTCGACATTTCGCGAGTATGAGATCACAACAGCACTTTGCCCCGACACCGTCGCGTGTTAGACAATACTAAAATAGCCTCAGCTGTTAATCCGACCTTTCTCATTTTTGAAAAAAATAAAAGACAATGACACATTTGCAAAATATTGTGCAGAAAGCAATTTTGTCTTTTCTTTAAAAAATTCCCGAATTTTCACGAATTTGTCAATTGTTCTTTCCGATACTTAACTTCTTATTGAGGTTGAGTTTAGCTTCGTCAAAGTTCGCCTCGCCAGACCCCCAAGATTAAATTTCGGTGGGTGTAAAATGTCAGATGTGAAACAGTGAGCGTGGGTAAAGCAAGGACTGTAGGTCATGGCACCCTTTCCCGTAGAACTCCCGCAATCTATAGACAATTTATTCTCTCTATTGAACTGTGAAAGGATGCGGGGAAGGTTTCGATTTTTTTTCACCATAAAGCCAGAAATCTGAAACGGAGCACGGGGATATAGAGGGGGGTCAATTTGTCTTTTTGTTGACATTACAATGTCTTTTACTCGTTCTGATCCTTTTTCGATCTAGATCTGTAGTTCCTTGCATCTACAAACACAACATAGTTCAATGGAATAGGAACAGTGAGAGTTATCAACAGTGACTGTCTTCATACAAGCACATCAAAGTGTCTCATATCTTTGGCCTCCAATCAGTGAAACGGTGCCGATAACAAAAATAGATGCCGATACTGAATAAAGAATTTTCTCCCGAGATTGCAGATGCTAAAGTACAACTGCAAAAAGGTATTTTCCATTTCCTAGGATGGTGTATTATTACACTGTGTATCGAAGAGAGAATCATTCACCGCTGATTGCTTATCGGGTAGTATGATTATAGAGGAAATTAAGATATTTGTTTAAGATATTTCGATAACGAAGAACAGAAGACGGCCAGAATATATAAACTATATTTATGGGAATTGATATACAATGGTTTTATGGAGAAAGAATTCCTCCAGTTAATTCCCTCATAAAATGATATGTATAGACTCTATCTAGCTAACGGAATAGTATAGAATAATATTCGCATTATTACCATTTATGAACATTGTAGTAAAAACGTCTGATATTAATACGGTTTTGCATATTTGGTATACTATCATATGGTTGCGCAATAACCATTTAACCGTTCGTGTTACTATCTTCATTTCAACTTATTAACATGAAATGAAATATTAAAATATAAATAATGCCAATTTATTAACGGTCCTGACAGGTTTTGGTAGAACTTGCCATGCGAAGAGCATCTACAACAGGCACTAAAAGAGTAACACATATCAAGTACTAGTAAGCATAATTATATACATTTGTAGAGACATAATAATAATAATAATAATAATAATAATAATAATAATAATAATAATAATAATAAAAATAAAAATAAAAATAATAATAATAATAATTATAAAATAGTTTATATATATCGTACTGTTTACCAGGAGACATTCATTACTTCCCATCTACCTCCCAGACATACGATGATAAATAAAGAAGAACTTCTCGACCAGACAACATTATACCTGGTTAATGTGGAGGGTATATAGATGGAACGGAGAACTAAGTGGCAGGTGTCAATCTCCTTGGTCGCAGCGATCCTTCGTATTGCCCCAGACACGTGCCAGCGATGCGAAACACGTGGTAGACGACGGGATAAGTCAGAATATTTGTGTCAGGTTTACTCGCCCAGAGATATTATAGGCCCTAGCCTCTCACACGGGAACTCTTGGTGAACATACATATAACAAGGCGCTAAAGAACACTGCCACCTATATACTGACCAAGTGGTATTGGTTAAATACCAAGCTGTAAAGGATATGGTTGGAATACGAGCGTTTATAAATACTTAAGACTTGTTAAGTAAATTATTGGTTTTGGTGGTAGTTCATGGCTCTTGCTTCTGTAACGAATCGGCCTAGCTCTAAATTAGAGGTTGTCTAACCTTCAACCTTAGCCATACCATAGACTATACATGTACAACATTTAAAGGTTGGAGTTGCTGTTGCCTTCTAAAATGTTAAGCCTGTTTCGTACAGGAAGGTTCTGTTGGACATTATTGTCTAATTCCTGTTATGAAAGGTAACTCTAAATCAGGCCCTGGTATTACAAAACTTTTTGAGTACGATTGCATACTCAAGCTCAGATTTTATATGGGGATTTATGAACAAGTTGAGCATGAAATTGTACTCATGCAGAAAAGTTTCGTAATCTCGGGGTATAGTATCAGTAAAAGTTTGCATTTAATATTATTCCAAATTGCTTACATATATACATTAAATTGTCATACTAGTACTTGCTATTGGTATACAGGTAACAAAACACACACCTCGCGTGCATATATTGGTTAAACAATAATCCTGTATTTATAACTAAAACGTTAAATTAAAATAATTACACACCTCCAAATTGAGAAATGAAGCTGTAATTGGATTTTAAGATTAGTAGTTACGAGTCCTTAGAAGAAAGATTTCCCATGAGAAATTCGCATAAGATTTCCCAGTCCTGTCTGTGTTTTAAAAAGGTACATTTTAGTAAAACCTGGGGTGCGTTCAGGCTGCACTACATTTACTTCACTACGGTACTTTTCTACAAAGTAGTGGCTGACTGAACGGGGGCCCGTTGCACGACGCTCTTGTAGGCTACAACTATTGTAAGGTCAGCGCTTTCTATTGTGGCAGGAGCCCAGTTACAACTATTGTATTGCTACAAGAGGGTCGTGCAACGGGTTCCGGGTTCATGGGAAAATAGCAGGAATCGGTTTGCGCATACATCAAGTCCATTCGTTCATGATTTGGGTTTTCCTACAAATCACTTCGAGGTCTAAACCCGCAGTGAACATCATATATGATAGTACTACATATGGTGGCTGAACGGCTTCCGTAGCACTGCATTGTACTATATGTATAGTGAAAGGTAGTGCATCCTGAACGCACCCCAGGTACCATTTTGTGGTTATTATCGCTATTCCCACATCAAAGTTGGATCGTAATGTCAGCTATTTCGCCCTAACAGTAACAGACCAGTGCCCTGGTAAGAAGCAACTAGACACAGGATAATAGCTAATTTATTAACCCAAGGTTTTATATGTTCCAGCTGGCATGTAATGCGTACCCTATCTTTACATCCGCAACTGAAACCGAACAAATATCTCGTATCAATGAAACCGCAGGAAAACCTGAGTGACAAGATTATTTTTCTTTGGATGTGGAATGATTAATGTTGTAGTTATTATTATTATTATTATTATTATTATTATTATTATTATTATTATATTATTATTATTTATTTTTATTTTTATT
The DNA here is from genome assembly GCA_032361325.1 of Lepetodrilus fucensis. Classification (NCBI taxonomy): domain Eukaryota; kingdom Metazoa; phylum Mollusca; class Gastropoda; order Lepetellida; family Lepetodrilidae; genus Lepetodrilus; species Lepetodrilus fucensis. The sequence goes on from JAUTBV010111681.1 coordinate 3,747, forward strand.
ATTATTATTATTATTATTATATCATCATCATCATCATCATCATCATCATCATCATCATCATCATCATCATCATCATCATCACCATCATCATCATCATCATCATCATCATCATCATCATCATCATCCAATTGTTATCATCATCATCCATCTGTCAACTAGCTGTTATCATCATCACTGTCATCATCGAGCCACGTGATTATTATCATCAAACAGTCATCATCATCAAACTGTCATCATAATCGTCATCATTGGCGCAACCTATGCTATCATTATTATCATCCTCCTCATTGAAACGGACACTTTCCTCACTGGAACTTCTACAAGAGGCATGCACTTGTCCTTCAACTTGACGATGCACTTGTCATTCAACTTGATCGATGCACTTGTCATTCAACTTGATCGATGCACTTGTCATTCAACTTGATCTATGCACTTGTCATTCAACTTGTCATTCAACTTAATTGATGCACTTGTCATTCAACTTGATCGATGCACTTGTCATTCAACTTGATGATTTTAGTTACTCCAATCCAATTATGTTGACATCTTTTTATTGTTGACTTTTATCTCAATAGTTTCACTAGCAGTGGAACAAATGTGCATTCATTATATCAAAGTTACAGTTACTATTGAAACAAACTGTTAGCAGTTTTTTACAGAGAGGCAAAGAATTTTCCAAATGCACTGAACGAAGAACAAGGAATATGATTATACAGTTAGAGATGGTATGGCACTGTAGCAATTCAGCTTGAATTTTGGGCAAGTTGGTGGACCTTATGGATGCCTTATATGGCAGTAAGGACAGATGGAGAAGTTTACTGTAGACTAGTTGCACTCACAACAACTTTACATGATTGATGAACTTAGCCTAACTTTGATAGTTTTGCTTACAGCATTAACATAGTGGAAGGTGTCGCCCCCTTCCCTCGCACATTTAACATGAACTAACATTTAAGATCTGGCCAGAAACCTTTGAGAGGAGATCTTGTTTAGTATAGAATAGATGATCTGATCTACCGGTAGATTAGTAAATTTTATATTGTCTATGTTGACCTGTGATAAAATTCTTATTCAAATAATGAGATTGTCCAAGTTAACCTGTCACGTATATGTGACCCAAGTATAAGATTGTTCAAGTTAAACTGTGGTACAGATCGGGTCCCGATATTACGAAACCTTTTTTGTACGATTTCATGCTCAAGCTCAAATTTTATATGGATTGGTTATTTGTGAGTAAAATCTTGAGTTGAGGATGAGTTATTCTCAATTGTTTTCCCCGTAATCTTGGGGCCCAGTCCAATATGAGATTATTCAAGTTAACTTGTGGACCATATCTGGTCCAAGTATGAGATTATACAAGTTATGCTGTAGTGCATATCTGGTGAAAGTACGAGATTACTAGTATACAAGGTAACCTGCTGCACATATCTGGTACAAGGATGAGATTGTACAAGTTATCCTGTAGTGTATATCTGGTGAAAGTATGAGATTACTAGTATACAAGGTAACCTGCTGCACATATCTGGTACAAGTATGAGATTATACAAGTTATCCTGTAGTGTATATCTGGTGAAAGTACGAGATTACTAGTATACAAGGTAACCTGTTGCACATATCTGGTACAAGTATGAGATTATTCAAGTTGCTATTTACTATAGTTTCTCCAAGTAATTTGACCATTGCTATGACTAGCTCTACTCCATGCATGGTATGAACTGAGCATGTCTCCTCTCATCTCAGCCATTGTACTGGACTATGCATGTGTCATCCTGATACACTATACATTGCTATCATTTCAAGTCATACAATGAGAACTTACGGTGTTTAACAGTTTACTTTGCTGGTCTTTGGTTAGCATTGCCTTTCATAGCCACTCCCTGTTTGCTGGTTAAAGGCAAGCTTTATTCTATATAAATATTAGAAGTTATTCATGAATATATTATTCCTGTTTATTTTATTTATACAGTAGATCTATTGACAATTGTCATATTGATTTAAGCTTTCATACAGTAATTTTGTTCCATAATATAAACGTTCAAGGAATGTAATGAAGGTTATGGCAGATCTATAGGATATCATGTATAGGACATCATGTATAGGACATCATGCATAGGACATCATGCATAGGATGTCATCTGGTGTCTAGGACAATACAGAGTGTATTGACCATTATGACAAGAAATTGCCAAATGTTCTGGTTGAAGTAAATGTAAAATATTATACTGTGAATGACTGATCTCGGTTAAAAACATAATGTTGTGATAATGATTATAAATATGGAGTTTAACGTCGCTGCGGGAACATTGTTATGAAGAATAAAAGCAGACTTCTGCTATCTTATATCAAGAAGTATATTAAATATTGTATCCACATATATTCTTTACCATTGTATTTTGAAGTGAAGGGAAATGTTCCTAGGTATTACAACCAGATGTAAAGGGATGTGATTCTAGTTATTGTATTGTCTCAAAGGGAAAAAGATTGTTCCTATGTAATGAAGGAAGGACATGCTTCTACGTAATATCTTCTCTCATGAAGGCACTTCCTAGCTTTTGTATTCTGAATTGAAGGAACATGTTTCTAACTTATGATTCAGACATTGACATCGTTCATTATCATATTTATTCTGAGGTTAAAGATCATGTTCCTATGTTTTGCATAGTTATACGTATTCTATTCAGAGGATAGTGCTATCGTTAATTTTCACCACTGGTAAACAATTCAGTGCCCACAACTTTCAGCATACTCGATTTTTGGCATGTTTTACAATCGACAACTATGTGAATATTCATCTCTCATCATCATTCTAGCGTACTGAAAATATTTGCAAGATATAATTTTGATTACTTTCCTTTAAATGGCCGTATTGTATGACCCTGCTGTTTAAGTTCATGTTTTATTTCCTTGGAGTTGAAAGTGTTTTGGTGACTTATCATCAGTGTATGGTGTCCATGTGTAGGTGCACACTACTCAGGCTAGGACGTCGCTGTGAAGTTGGTAGCCTGGTGGTAGGTCTCTAGTGCATGTGGAGCAAGTCAAGTATCTCTATACACTAGAACTGTACTCACAACTTGACATCTAGTCTGCATGTTGGTATGTAGCCTGATATTATAACATGTACATATGTATACTTATATACTTACAACAGCATCGGCATGAACACACTGGAAAGTCCTTGAATTGTTCCTTAAATCTAGATTAATATATAATTGTTCTCGCTATTTTCATGTAAATTCTTGAAATTTAATGGAAAGTAAGTGTTAACATTGGTAGATTGAAAATTCAAGTAAATGGAAATATTTAGAACATTTTCAGAGTGTTATAAGAGTTGATGCAGATTATTAAAAACATATGGTCAACTGCACTAACTGTATATTATGTTTTTGCATTTATTTTTTTTATTTTTTTTGGTTGTAATTTGTAAAGTGATTATTTTTATATATTGGTCTTGGTGATGGGAGCTTGTGGGAAATGGAGACATTTTTATATTATCTTCTGAAAGCAAACCCCAAGGTCAATTTTATTTGAAGCATTTTGATTGCTGACCCAATTTTAGAGAAATATAAACAAATATTTGTCATCTAATAATAGCAATTCTATTTTGAAATAATTCCAGTATTCCTACAGAGTGAAATGAAAACCTATTTATCAGACACAAACAAGTTATTTCTGTAAATTTGTATTCAAATAAATATTACAATCGTCACTTTAATTTATGTATTTTTTATTATGGTTGACCTTGGCCTTGCTATTAGTTGATGTGATGTGACGTATGTTTTTGCTAACCGCTAATACGTCTTTATTGGTTATTGATGGTCTTTGTACATTTCTATTTGTTTGCAGTTCGACCAGTCAGATTGCGAGACTGGGTGCTAGTATTATACGGGACCGATACGCATCCGTGGAAAAAGCAGCACCCTCCTCCTCGCAATCCCAAAGCGATTACTTCCACTAAGGCACCGTACTATCCTTATAACATGCAGCCAGCCACCGCCTACTATCATCCTATCTTCAAACCTTCCACATCAAAACCCAGAATTACGCCACGGCCTCACAAAAAAACTAGTAAGAACGGCGCGAGGAGACCATACTCCCCTTGGAGCGAGTTTCCGTTCCACCATAATTCAAAATCTTCAACCTATGCACGCGACAAATCGCCTCACTTCCATCACCAGTCACACATGTGTGTGTACGAGACTCTTGCCAAAAAGTCCAACATGTCGGCTGTACAGTACGTTAGGATGGTACGCCCCAACTTGACGGCAGGCAAGACTTCGTCGTATTGTGTACTCTTCATTACCTCTGTGGTTGTGGTAGATGTTCCTTGGTTTGGCTGTCTCCAGTGGATGTAGCTAACACTCTCACCCTCTGTTCATTGGCTGGACCAGAATGATGATTGCTTTTCATTGGCTGGACCAGAATGATGATTGCTTTTCATTGGCTGGACCAGAATGATGATAGCTTGCCAGCTTGTGGATTGTTTGCATTTATATTTATTTGATATATATAATTTTTTTTGCAGTGTTCTCTGATTGGTTATTGCTCCGTCGCTGACGGAGATTGATTGGCTGTCTGTATTTGCTCGGTGTTAGCATGTTACTGTTTCCCTTCTGTTGTTGCAGGTTGATTGTGGCTTCACATTGCATGTGTGTGTGTGTGAGTGTGTGTGTGTGTGTGTGTGTGTGTGGATGTGGGTGTGGGTGTGGGTGTGTGTTTGTTTGTGTGTGTGTACGAGTGCGTGGTGTGTGTATGAGTGAGTGAGTGTGAGTGTGTGTGTGTGTGCATGCGTGTGGTGTGTGTGTCTGTATGTGTGTATGAGTGAGTGAGTGAGTGTGTGTGTATGTGTGTATGAGTGAGTGAGTGTTTGTGTTGTGTGTGTGTGTGTATGAGTGAGTGAGTGTGTATGTGTGTGTGAGTGAGTGTGTGTGTGTGTGTGTATGAGTGAGTGAGTGTGTGTGTGTGTGTGTGTGTGTGTGTGTGTGTGTGTGAATATGTGTGTATGAGTGAGTAAATGTTCGTGTGTGTGTGTGTGTGTGTGTGCGCGCGCGTGTGTTGCATGCGATGCATAGAGGCATGTCAATCACTCTTCAAATTTTGGGATTTCACTTTTCAATATCACAATATGACTGGAATAAAAACATATATCCCTGTGGACATTTTGCCTTATTGCTTCACCTTCAAAATAGTCTAATAGAACGTTCCTACTGTCAATGAAACAAACTGGACCTGAATTTTAAAAATATGTATATGTACACTGTTGATACTTCAAATTGCTAAGGAGGGCATGAGTAAGGCTTATTTCAACTTTATTTCTAACACATATAACCAGCTAATATTAAAAATATTCAAGAGTATCAACAACAACAAATTACATTTTTAATATAAGAAAAAGTAGAAAATAAAACCATTCATAAATGTAACTATTTGGCTTGATTATTATTTAACTTGGTAATAGCTTCTATTCAAAGATGAATTTCACGGAAGAATATTATACACTGAGAGAAGTATATTCTTTGGTTATCCTGGTCGTATCCAGTACAGTAGGCCTGCATGAATCCAGTATCATTAGTATCTCTGCTTGGAGGAATGTTTTGTGTATGTGTGTTCTTGCACGATTGTTGCATTCACCTTTGTAACACATGGTATACTATACTCTGTGACGTGGAATATTGGTAGAACGTGTGACACCATAGCATTGTTCAATCCATCAGTGGTGATTGCGTTTCCCCAAATATGCTAAAATGGTGGAAATTTTGTAAGTATATTGTTCCAGTATCGAGATGTAGATGTCTTCATTATCATCTTCGTATTATCGCATACTCGCATCCTCATATATACTCGCATACCTTACGTATTATGTGTCTTTCATCTCTCGTCAAAAACGAGGTGGAATTTCCTCTTCATATTTTCCTCCCATATCATTTGAAAAATCATCAACTCATCATTCATATCATCTTCATGGCCCGTCATTTTACAAATATGTCTTTATGACAGAAGCAATCTTATCTCAATACAACCATTGGAGTAAGCAACGTATTTTACATATACGGAATGCGGAACATTGATACTAACTTTAGTATTAATTTTAGATACTAAAATCTACATAATTTTTTTTTAGGGATTTGAAATGTCAAATGTTTTATAGCGTTTATTAACTTTTTCTTTCACACTTGAAATGAATACGATGAAATTGATGCACATGTTCTAGGATTGGTCCACTGTAGTCACCGCTGTATATTGTATTGCTCTGCATGTTTGGCCAGTGCATGACCGATGCCAGCACACCTGACAGGATATACCTACATATACCTACCTACCTTATCTACTCCGTGCCCCTGCTGCAGTCTCACGCAGCTGCACAGCTTGGCTTTGTCCTCATGTAGTGGTCACGCGGTGTGGTCACGTGCGCAGTCACGGGCGCAGTCACATGTTATCACAGTTATCACAGCCAAAGGGAGATCTCAGACCCGACAGTCCGAATACTTTTAAGTTTTGCATATTTGTTGTTTGCTATTCAAGAAGTATTTTAAACTTAATTGTGCTTTAAATGTATATTTTTGTTGTTTTCCTGCTATGGTATACACATTTTTTTAAATTGCAAAATTATAAATTTAAAATCTTTCTCGACACATTTTCTTCGTTTTATTTTTGATTCAACTGGGGGCTTTTTTATTTTTTTAAATAATTAAATTCAGTATTTTCTCACGTTTATTTTGCATATCTATGCATTGAGTTTGAAATGAGATGTACACCATTGTTTACCTGAGTTGTCCCTCCCCTTTCCTGCATGTCGGTAACCCCCCGAGTAACACCTCGGTAACCCCCGAGTAACACCGTTTGTTACCAAATTACTTACAATCTACCAAAACCACATATAGTTGTAAGGCCAACCATTCCAAACGTCCAAAGAAACTTTGTAAAATTTAATTTTAAAATGGCAAGACGGTAAGTGCAGGTGTTGTTAGGTGAATATCACCAGTTTGAGTGAGACTGCTTACCATACAACTGGTAATTAGTTCAGGCTGGTATTGTCATGCATTGGTTAAGATTTTGAACTTCATTTTCTTCTTCTTTTCTCGTCTTTTTGTATTGCTACGTACAAAATATATAGATTCATTGTCAGATTTGGTTGTCAGACATAATTACAATAATCGTACATACCCAATAATGTATGTATGAGGTTAAATATAGAAAATGATAGATAGTATTTTGGAATCAAGTAAGAACTTATAGTGTTTAATAACTTGATCAAATATCTTGTTTATTAGATATCAATGTTAAATTGAATTTTATTTTAATTCCTGAAAATATATGACAATAATTTGATTTAAAAACAATTACATCTGTGTCATTGTTACGCATTTTTTTTATGACTCACTAAGTGTACCATTTCTTTCAGCGGAACTTAAAGAGTGGACGTTGGTTGTCATGGGAACAGGAACGCATCCTTCGAAACAGACGGCTGCGCCGTATCCAAAACACGAGCGCCCTTTCACATGTGCCGGCATGACGCTGAACGGTGTTTGCTATGGTGCGTGTTTACTGTCTTGTCTTGTTGGATTGTTTAGCAGCATTTTCCACATTCCAGGGCTGTCCTGATACCTGCTAAGCCATGTGTGATCATCATGGTTTGTGCAAGCTGTATACATACCGTACTCCAGTCCGCTCACGGAAGTGGATGAAGAGACCTGTAAAATATCTCCCAATGTTGGAAATGAAAATGGCTTCAGTTTTCATCATCATCTCTGTATATCTATGCATTTGATTTACCTCAGTGATCATACAGAATTACTGGTTCTTGTTTATTGTTTTACATATTATTATGTGTGTCGTTAAGATCAGTTTTATTTATACCTACTGGAGAACTTAGTATTTGGCAGTCTCCGTCCATATGCCCTGCTCCTTACTATGTTTAACATTGTCAGCACCGTGCCTGTGTTTTCATGACACGGTCGTACCAGTAGTCCGAGCGTAAATCAAGGCTTTGGTCATTTCCGGGTCTACTGAAGCCATGTACGTGCCATGATTTATGTCCAGTTTTCAGTGTGACCCTTCCATAAAGCACAAGCCAAATCTCTAGAACTTTGGTCGCACTGTTTCTCAAAAGCCTGCCATAGCATTTAATTAAAAGTAGTGTCCATACTTTTCTTATATTTCCATGTATCTGTTTTACAGGAATCTTGCTTTCTTGTATTAAGTCTGTAAGATTAATCTCACATCAAGACAAAGTATTTAAATCTTTCTTAGCAGAATGTCGTCGAAATGACCTATCCAGAAGAAAATAGATGTGTGAAGTTTAATGGAGGTGCCCATTCACATTCATCAAATAATGACAGATCACAGAAAACCAATACACAAAATATCTTAAAGATGGCACTTCCTAATTTTATTTGAAGATATATTTAAATAAAATGTTGGCCCACAATTTATGTGTGAATTTAAATTCAAGGTAGAAAACATTGAAAAATAAATTGGAATTTTTATATGACAGATGAAATATGAAAAGTTGCTTGTCTATCCTGCTCCTTACAGTATTAATCTCATGTTACCTCAACCTAAACCTCAGCCATTGTGTAGATTGTTTTGTACAGGTAAGTCATTACTGTAAATCATCTCAACCAGTTCAAACTGATGGCATTAACTGTATGATCCAATTTCAGATATCACTGCCATTGGTTGCCAACTTGAAAAACCAACTTTTTATTATTTTAATGAAATATTTTACTAGTATTTTGTATGGATGATTCAATATGCAGTATTATGATAATATTTATCAGTATTAACAATATGATCCAATTTCAAATATCACTGCCATGGTGGCCATCTTGAAAAATCAACTATTATTTTTATGAAATATTTTACTGGAATTTTGTGTAGATGATTCAATATATGGTACTAAGATAATATTAATCATTTCACAAACTGTTTATTCAATATACTAAGATAGTATTAATAATTTCACAAACTGTATGCTGTTAGTTTTATATAATCAACCATTACGATTAATACCAAGTGGGCTACAGAGCCTTTGTCTACTAATGTTAGCAAGTTTAATGGTTATTTCTATTTCAATACTTACTTATAAAACAATCGGAATAGTCCTCGCAATTCCCCCAGATAAAGACTTTTAAACCTATTGTCAATGGATTTTCATTAGGTAAATCTGATGTTTAACTCGAGTGTGCCATGTGCTTTATCCACAGGGACCAAACTGAAATGTCAGCTTTACTATTTACTAGAATACTGCATACTATTTATTACCAGGTAGTTTATTTTCAACTCATTGTTAAAGCAACCCTCTCAGGGATGATGCAAAAGACATTGTGTCTTTAATGGAGACATTAAGATTCATTCATTGAAGGACTGTGAATTAACAACTTGAATGTTTCTTACTATAAGAATTATATATACTATATATAGTTATATGCTATATAATTATATACTTTATAGTATAAGAGTTTATGCATCGGTTAAATTTGCATAAAAATTAATGATCCCTCTGAAGACGAAAATAATATTGTTTTGAAATGCAGAATCCTCTTTGTCTATAGCTGCTAAGCAGGAACAAGAAATTTCAACAAAGTATATACTTTATTTAGGCAAAATTTACAAATGGTAAAATATCTGTGAAAGGGTTGCTTTAATTGAAGTGCAAAGACCAGGCCCCGAGATTACGAAACTTTTCTGAGGACGATTTCATACTCAACTCAGAATTTTGTTCATAAAACTCCATTTAAAATTTGGGTCTGAGCATGAAATCGTACTGAGAAAGTTTTGTGATCTCGACGCCAGTTGATCTGTATCAGTATTGACTACCATGACATTATACATCATCAGCTATGGCCATAATTCTTTTATTTTATTTCTTGTCTAATTCTTATGTGCCAAATATGTCTATGTGGATACTCCCTGTTATTGTATGTAATTGTTTAACAAGGTAGTTTTAAATTTACTAATTTCATTTTAAATAAGTGAAATGAGGATTTACGAAAAAAAAATTACTTATTAAATATCAGGTGCCCGTTGCACGACGCTCTTGTAGCGCTACAACTATTGTAAAGTCAACGCTTTCTATTGTGGTAGGAGCCCAGTTACAACTATTGTAGCGCTACAAGAGCATCGTGCAACAGGTACCTGTATATTATTTTGACAAGTCCAGCTTTCAAACTCCAAATGGTCTGATATTACCTATATGAGAACAAAAGGGCATTATAGTACATGTATATTGTTTTAGATGAAATGTTGTTTTTTTAAACTTACTTTTTAGCAGATGTTGTGACCAATGAGATAATCTTGTTGTGACCAATATTAATATGAGTTGTATCTGTGCAATAAGTTGTATATATTATGCGTTGTACGATAGAAATGCTTTTCTAAGTTATACTTTGTGTGTGTGTGTGTGTGTGTGTGTGTGTGTGTGTGTGTGTGTGTGTGTGAGAGAGAGAGAGAGAGAGAGAGAGAGA
>JAUTBV010111692.1:0-14207 GCA_032361325.1 Lepetodrilus fucensis
TGATTTTATGTATGTCAAGTGAATGTATTTTGCAGTTGTAGCTAAGAACTAGTCCAAAACAACCATAAATATCTGTATCAGTTTCCTTTAGATAAGGAATAAATAAATCGTTTATTGTTTGAATGCCAGTTTCTTTTATTTCTTTTATCGTCGGTTCAAGATATGAACATTTTCTTATATACATTTATATGGAAATGTATTGAAAACCAATGGGACAATGCCCAATATACTTGAGTAGAAAAATCAAATGTACATACTTTTAGGTAAAATTACCTAAGTTTGAACATGGAATATGACCACAAACCGTCATGAAGGTGTGTAATCACAATTGAAATACGTGTTTTACCTGAAAGTATATATATTTGGCTTGTCTACACACTTATTTAGGGACAACGAGCAACATTTTCTCCAACTATAATTATTTTGGCAATTCAATGTTATATAAATTAAAGTTAATATGTATGTATCGAAATTTCATTACGAAAAAGCGGAATATATAGACTATGCCATGTAACACATTCTGCGCAAATGGTCATGACCGCAGGCGCGCTCCAGACAGGGGTCATGTAAGGTCGCTTACCATTGGCTGCCAGACGGTTTTGATGGACAGACCACGTGACATGAGTGACTTGTCATCGCTGAGCACCTCAATCAGCTTTTCTTGTCCAGATATTGTGTAAGGACATTGTCAGTAATGCAGCCGGGATTTCGACGAATTTACGTAGGAAAATGATTTCGCTCTAACTTGCGACTAAATGTTCTTTTACTATTTCAATTTATATTAAATAGAGAATCACTACCGAGTGTCTTTTATAATAATAGACCACTTAAAATGCGCCAAATCCACCCCCTAAGGCATGCTGTAAGCGCCACATTATTATCCCCGGTCAGTGGATCAGTATACTCAGTGTTCCTTCTCAACTCCCTGCAGGAGTATATAGTCGAATACAACCCAATGCTGCCGTTTCCAACACTACAAGGTTATCATGCACATGTCCATCTCATCATTCCGGGTACCCATTCTCTGCTGGCTGAACAGAGGCATCTTCGAACTAAGCCAACTTCCGAGTTGATAAAAGTAAAAGCCTCGGATGTTGGTTAATTTTATCAACGAGTAGGATCACATTGATATCAACAGGGCATATTGTGATGGTGATGATGACAGTCGATGGTGATGATATCACAATGGTAGAGTATTTGGCTACTGGAGGATAACTATGCAAATTAGTAATTCTTGACCAATCAGGGAAAAATGTAGCCAGTAGCCTATGCCGTGATAACATTGAATCCTAGTTGTGTTATCATATCACAGTATTTATAAATGCCTTTTTTACATATATCCTAACATATGCCTTAGTATATACCACAGTATTATTTATACGTAAAATACAAAAATATTTATTTTAATTTCATATATATCTTTGTATTATATTTATGCTTTTTACCGCCAATATTGGCTGGGAAGGTGTTACAATTTAAACTCGTTTTAATATTATCGTTTACATTTTATATGTATGTACACCTTTGTGACACTTTAATAAATTATTTTTCTCTCTCTCTCTATCATATACTACGGTCAATTAGTTAGCTTCTCTTTATATTATGCTTCCAGCTTGAGTGATTGTAATTGTTTAAGAGAATAAACTATGTAGGCCTTCGAAATGACACAACGACTGCATGGTGAAGACACTATGCTACTGACACTCTTTGATCCAAACTTCAGATGTCAACTGTCTTATCGCCGACTGCACTTCATCCTCGAAAACACAGGTCATTATGACTATAGGGAGAGTAAGTCTCGTTGGGGTAATTTCCGGTAACAAGAAGAATTTCGACGGTTGCTATGAATGACGTCTGAATCGTGACGTTATCATGTGAGGTCACAATGGGATATCGTCAAATGTGTAGCGCATTTAGGTGTTCGACCGGTTTATGTCACCGAATAGTGAATGAATCTCGGGCTATCTCGTTTCAACTTACGGACCCTATACTAACCTCGGAGGTTAGTGTAGTCATAATGGCTTGGGTTTTCGACGATGACTGCACCTATGCGACTTTGTTCATCTAGTTTGGTTTTCATACACTATTCAATTTGCTACTTTCATCACTTTGTGCTTTTAACTTTTCACATTTTAAAAAGCATTATTATAATACTGTTGTCATATTGATTGGTATATAATGTCCGACTGTGTTTTTATGAATGGTATCCATGACTCTAAAAGTGCTCGGATGAATATAATCCGCCCAATTTTCTTACATTTATGTTTTTAAATGCTTCTTGTTAGTGAGTGATATCTTCTATATAGCGAATGGGTAGTTTTACATTTGCGATGTTTTAGCTACGTCGCTGCGTTAACTAATCGATTTGTTTACAGTATTAGCTCATAAGAACACTTTTCATACACTCTTTCTTAATTTGTATATAGACCTAAAACTAACTTCCCCGGATAAACGAAAATAAACACGGTGCGATTTTACAGAGTACCGAAATCAATGTAATATAGTGTGTATCCACTTCATCGTAATTATTTAAAATAGAAATGTATAATATTATATTAAGTTGAAAACAGTATAGGCCTACATACATATTATATATCATACACATTTGGTATAAAAAAATGTTATTATTTTATATTAATGCTTGCAATATTTATCAATAACTGAGAAGAGATAGCTTTCAATAAGTTTCTCAAATCGTGACGTTATTTTATCAAGGCCAAGGGTGCCGCTAATTAATAAATTAGTAATTACATGTAGATCTACATATACATCACAGGACTTAATAAAAATAATAATTAAATATATACTGTATAGATAGATGATATAATATTTTATTATACTTATTAAAACTCATGTGCTTACATTTACATATATACATTATAGAAACATGTGAAGTTCCAACATTACATGTATTTACCATTTTATGTACGCTAACTACGCTTCAAGCACCTGCAAAAATATATTTTATTACCGCTTCTATATTCATTGGCACAGCAAACACTCACTCCACATGTGGGCAGATGGTATAGGCTACTTCACCGCTTACAAGCGGAAGTTTTGATTACGCCGGAAATAATTCAGCCTTTGACATACAGTCGCTTCAGCATGACTATTAAAATCTAAGGCATACCAGATAGCCTATATATTGTCGTCTACAGAGGGTAACTTAGTATTTTAAAACAGCAATAATCCAAGCCAGAAACCTTACTTGTTTTCCGCTATGCTCTACAATGTTCAACTACCTTCATAGAAAACAACGAACTTTTGACAACGACAACACTTCTTTATTGGAATTTTGGTAGCAACAATGTGTAAATCACGTGGAAACCTCCTAAACACATTCACGGAACCAAGACCATTATGCCTCGTGATTTAACACCCGTCATATGACGTCATTTGCCGGATGTTATTATTAAATAGACATAATGGACTGTGTTTCGAGGATGGTTTTCTCACATATTCCGTAACACAGTCATTTATAAATGAACAGACCAACATAATTGTATTCTCTACTATCGTGTGATCACAATATTGTATATGGACAGCAAATTCCCAAGAGTTTGTTCATCTTGTTAGTTCGCAACGATTGAAAAAGAAAAGGTAACTTCCGTCGACATTTTGGGATGCTCGACCATGACCAATATCACTACCAGTATATTCCGTGATAGTTATTTCCCTTTTCATCCAAGACCTCCTCGACCTCCCCATCCCCCCATTCCCATTCCTCCCCCTCCTCCTCCTCGACCTCCTCCACCTCTGGAATATTGGCATGTCCTGCGACATTCTCTCAAAGTTGTAAAGCGATTGCCATTTCCGCCACAACCGCTGTACCGGAAGTCGCGGCAATCCTGACTGTACTGGTCGTAATAGTAGCGGGTGAAGTAGTTACTCGGGCAATGGCCGGGATCCTTAGGCTGGTAACACTCTGGGAAGTATTTAAAAAAAAAGAAGAATATTATTTTTTTGTAAAACGTGTAATTCATATTGAATGCAATTCTGAACAAAGTTTGCAACAGGCGAGATTCAAAACCAATCATTTATTACTTTATACCAGTCAAAAACAAAAATACCAATCCAGGAGTTTAATTTATTAAGGCCTACTAATCGTTAAATATTCAACACATGATTTTCTAAAGATACTACCAACGCATGTGGTATTTTCCTAAATGTCAATTAAAAAGCAAAATGACATAAAAGTTAGCAAGTCAAGCAATTATATACATCGTTGCACTTTTTTTTGTTAATGCTATCGCATTTTAAGACAATCCTGTGATTGACATTTCCAACATAACACATACAATGAGATTGAAATCCAAGCGAATATACATTACAGAACAGAAAAGAACAGAGTTTATTCTCATTACAATACTTACGATTATTATTATTCTGTTGTTGTTGTTGTTGTTGTCCGCAATACGACATGCCTGGGCTGACGTAAGTACAAGGCGTACCATACGGGCACATCTGAAACAAAGGTTGGTTGGTGCGGATATAGTAAATACTTAATGAGCCGTATATATTATATATTATATGAGTCACCAGCACATCAAATGCACTCGCAAGAACAAAAGAACTCTATAAATATGATTGATATATGAAAGTACTATATTGTGCATACTCATGACTAAAGACATATTTCTGGAGGAATTTAAATCCCCAATGCCAGTAGCGCTGAATGTTGCAGTAAACCTGCTGGCAGATCAAAAGAGACGCACATTCCATGAATGCACCACCGGAAGAAGGTCACCGGAAGAACCGCACATTCACAGAATGCACCACCGGAAGAGGTGCACATTCACAGAATGCACTACCGGAAGAAGGGCACCGGAAGAGACGCACATTCACAGAATGCACTACCGGAAGAAGGGCACCGGAAGAACCGCACATTCACGGAATGCACCACCGGAAGAGGTACACATTCACAGAATGCACTACCGAAAGAAGGGCACCGGAAGAGACGCACATTCACAGAATGCACCACCGGAAGAGGCGGTTACGGTTACCTACCCTGCAGCTCGTCACCTGATACTGATTCCCGTAGTTTCCCCCACCCGCACCGTGTCCTCCGTTCTGGTACTGGTATTGATTCTGCGCATGTGCGCTGCCTGCAGACGAGAGAAGATTCTCCAAATGTGAGCTCCTCAAATCACGTCGATAATAATCATAATGTAATGTGTTCAGATTAGGGTCAAAGGTAGTCCTTGTCAAAGAAGTTTCGCAACAATCTTTTCGATTTTTAATGATTTTGACATTATCAATTTTTAAAAAAATGTCAAAATCATTAAAAATCGAAAGAATTGCTACCAAACGTCGTTGACAAGGACTAGGTCAAAGGGTGCGTCACCAGTTTCCTATACAGTTTCTGGGAACGTGAGAATTATCTTGTCCCAATGTATACGGTACTGGGTATCGTTTCTCGAAGCTCTCTTAGCCGCTAAGGGACCATAGCACTCTCTGCCGATAGTTAATACATTTCTAAGAGAGTGCTATGGTCCCTTAGCATCTAAGAGAGCTTCGAGAAACGATAACATGAATGCCCCGACTCTATACCTTGACATAAATGCATTATAGAACATTACAATATTTCGTAGCAATACTTTCTTTCTTTTTTTTTGTATTGGGGTTTAAAGTCGCTTTCTAGAATCTTTCACTAATATCACGACTTGTCAGCAATACTGAATACAAATATAACTGTCAAATTACTTATAATAGTTGACATGATGTACAAGATATAATCCTTATCAAAGGTTGTGATGACCATTTCTATTTTATTTTTTAAAACATTTATTTTTGCGTTGAAGTTCCATGTTAAAGACAATGACAAGATCTAGCTATATATCGCTGCCATTTTTGTTTAACCGGATGTAACTTAAATAATGGTCATACCTTATGCTAGTTTGGATTGAGGATGGTTAGCTAGGTGACAGTTACGTGACACAACAAAATAATATACTGGCTGTTTCTAAGAACGTTTCTATTCCGTTTATAATTACTTGTATAATTGACATTAATTGTTCATTTCTTTCTTTGAAGATAAATTCTTACCTCGAAAATTGTGAAATTGACCATTACATGCTGAAATATTAAAAACAGTGATTGATGTAATACAGTACAGAGGAACACACCTGTCAATCAATCAAGACAGGTTTGTTCTCAACAATTCATGCTACGCATGCTGACAAAGAGAACATACAATAAAATACAATATATCTGGGGGCATATTCTCGAAACATTCTTACGATCGTACGACAATCGTAACGATTATTATAGCATATATAGCTAAGAACTATTCTTAGGCTAAACAATATCGTAAGAACATTTCGAAAATAGGCACCAGTTATATTAGATCGTATTTCAATATTTAATAGTATAAGGACTATCATGAAATAGTAATTATAATACTCCATGGCCAATATTATCGAACGCGGTTTAGTGTAGACTATAATATAAACAAGCATACCGAAAACCAGGTCCAGACTCAGTTTCCAGTAAACTGCTTTCCATAATACAGTTTAATAGGGTTAAACCCGCGTTTTAGAGTTAAACCTGGTCCAGACCGCGTTCGATGATATGAGGCCATATGTCTCAACATTTGTGGGGTTTTTATTAGTAAATTCATTACAACTGCAGATGCAAAACATTAGTGCTATTTCACTGCAATTACATTCTTTCAACTTATATATCTAGGTATCCTTTCTCGAAAATCTCATATCTACTACGAGACCATAATCATTCGCAGCGATCTCTACTACACGATCGGACACGAGAGTGTTATTCTCATGAGAGCTTCGAGAATCGCCCCTAGTAATAGTGTGTGAATGTCTTACCCAGCGTAAGTAGCATTCTACGACCTCATTCTTGCCATTTACCCTAGGAAATACCAGTAGTCTACTATTGTATATACAAAATATATTAATTAGATAATTACCTGCAATAGTTACAAGCAACAGCGCTAGTAGAACCTTCATGACGAAACGTGTCCTTGGAGACTAACGAAGACACACGATCATATATATATATTATAATATCGTAGCGTATGCAAAAGATTCCCTGCCGTGACGTAAAACAATAGTCCATTCTCTCATATATATTAACCCTCTCCCTGCTGGATTAGGATCAATCCCTTCTCTTTAGGGCATCTCCGGTTGCGCAACATGGAAGGGGTTAATATACGCCTTCTGTTTTGCTACTCCGTTAACCCCGTCAGTGACGTGTTAGATATCGTTAGAACTATTACCCCCAGGCGTATATACTGGTATATATATATATTTTTTATACGAATTTATATCTATCATTGTCGTTCTAAGACTGTAAGGCATCGTCACGACGTGTTATAGATTACGTACACATTTGAATATTTCCTTAGGCTAATAAATCTATTTGGCAATTATTTGTGTATACCTTGTCAATTAAAATAGACTATAATAGACCTCGGAAATGTTCATCTAAGAAGCGGACAAGATTTTCTAAACAATGAACGCTAAAACAGCAATACGATGTTTTGTCATAATTGTTGTGTTCATCGACATGAACTACTTGCATAATTTAGTGTTTATTTAAACAACCAAGATATTAAAAACGGATAGATTTTTCTAAGTAATGAACGATGAAAATAGCAACGTTTTGTTATCATTACTGCATGCATAGTGTTTTCATCGACTTGCATATACTTGCATATTTTAGTGTGTATTTAAATATATACTATTAACGAGACATTTCACAAAACAAGCGCTCATCAACACACGTAAGCACATTAAACATAACACCATATTATGTGTGTATAAACCGGAACGTCAATTATTTTCTTACACTAAATATTTAGTTATATGATAACAAGACTTAACTAGCATAACATTGTCAAAAAAACACTGAAGGCATCAATCGCCTGATATATATGGGATTAATATGATAGACAACGGATATATAGAGTTTGCATGTACGTATTTGTGAGATAAAATATTTAAACTACTATTTATTTTGTACATCCAATTGTAATTTAGTTTTAATATGATGCTGTCAATTTGTAGCTTTATTTATTATGTAGCGCTTAGAGCATGCCTTAGTGGGTGGATTTGGCGCATGATAAGTGGTCTATTATTATTATTATTATTATTATTATTATTATGTACAGCATATGTGTATTTGTATATTGTTACAATACTCTGTTTGTTGAGAGTTTCTTTTGGAACAGTACAATGGACCGCCATTATATTATTGCGCCAGACTTTGAAAGCAGAAAGTTTACGTTCGAATCCAACAGGAAGATTGCTATGCAATATTTCATTTCTAGCATGTCTGGCAGTCTGTATCAGCCGTGAATGATAGGTCTTACGGTAGCAGACAGCTACTATTTAACCGGCTCTCCTTTCGTCGTAAGATGTGTAATGAGTAAAATACTCTCACATGATATACCGTGTTGATATGTTGTGAATAATACTTGTCTTGCATGTCCGTTTTATTATTGAAATAATGTATTTTATACACAGTCTTATTTTCTTATCTCCTTAATGACAATACAATTATGGATATCTCCTTGTTTGAATTGTACGTATATAGAAAAAATTGTCTGTCATGTGACGAAAAACGTGAGTTGAGCAATTAATTCAGTTGCCAAACTCATTCAAGGACAAGAAACCGGAGTGCGTTCAGTCAGCACGCGGCTGAGTAAGCCTCTTAGCTAAACTCGTCCCCTGCCCAATATACGGTTCATATTACTCTTGAGACAGTGGCCAGTTTAGTAAGCTACACACAAACTTTTGTCACTTTGAACGCACCCCTAGCAGTCAAACCACATTGAAATACTAGTACTGATTGTCGGAAACAACATAGGCAATGACTATATTGTAATCTGTGGACATTAATTTTGTGGACATATGTTGACATCTCTTGGCATCCATAATATTTAATACAATATGAATGTGCAGAAATGCTCTGTGGGGTTCCTCGGCCTATATCCATCTATATCAAAGGTAGTTTATGTAACTATGATAATAATAATACTAATAATACCACCACTACTACTACTAATAATAATAATTATAAAAAAAATATTATTATAATTTTAATAATAATAATAATAATAATAATAATAATAATAATAATAATAAAATAATAATAATAATACCAATAATAATAATCTATAACAATAATAGATCAACAGGGAACGCGATTTCTCGAAATAAATTTTGAGATTTTGTTCAGCTGAATGCTCTCCCATTGACTACTGTAATTTGAGTAATCTCTGCTGCGTTTGAGATTTTACTCAAGTTACAGCACCGAGTCAATGGGAGACATCTCAACTGAGCAAAATCTCAAACTCGGGTTTGTTTCGAGAAATCGTGTTCAGATAAATCCCAGGTTAACCCCACCAGATACATCTCGGGTTAACCCTTGCTATGTCATGCATGGGGAATTGCGTAGTATGTGGTACTGAACAATGTTTTCTAACGACACACTCTCATTTATTTCTTTGGCAATAATTAACAATTAACATTAATTAACATTTTAAACAATGATTGTAAACATGAAATGGAAATACAATGTAAGTTTTATTATAAATAGTATATATATATTCAAGTGTGAAAGTAATACAATACATACATATAATACCGTTGGTTGTCAAACGACAACGTTTTATTATAATGAGAGCGTATTATAACAGACTCGCACCAGCAAATACAGCTCAGATCTAACCACCAACACATCAATCCTCTCTTCCACTGTGAAGAATGTCCATTGTAGGGAAATTAAAATCCACACGAGTTCAAATTCATAACACGCCATAAGCCGCCATCTTAGCACGGATTCAATGAAATGTCAGCAAAGGGACCATATCTACAAATCGACCAATCATCTTTTTTTCCGATAGTATTTCTTCCAAATTACAAAAATCATCCTTTGAAATGAACACACATGTTTTTTAACAGTCTGTGAGCCGGGCAAAATGGTTGCCGTCTTCTTGTTGTTTTTTCGATTGTAAATATTTAATAATTCCTAGAAAATGTAATCAGCTCATTTTTTGAAAAACATGCACGCTTGTTGACACTCTATGAGACTGGCGAAACGGTTGGCGTTACCGCCACAGCCGCTGTATTGGAAACTGCGACAGGCGCCGATCTTGATGTCAAAGTAGAACCGGGCGTGGAAGCTCACGTGACATCCTCCGACGGCGCAAGGAAGGCGGCATGCTGTGGTGTACAAAAGTTGAACAGTCACGTTGTGTTATTAACCATTGTAGAAATGGTGCCCAAAAGATTAAAAGAAATGTAAAACAATTTTGCAGGCAACTATATGCATGTACATATATTTGCACGTAATTTTACAAATTAAAAAGAATAAATTATAGAGTCTATATACTAGTATATATACATACAGTAGACCTCGCATATAACGTACTGTGACCGGCTATTTGTGTCGGTTATATGCTAAGTCCGTTATAAGCATATGCCGTAATTAGCGTTAGACGGGACCGGGACTTCAGATCCAGTCCGTTATAGGCGAGTGTCCGGTTTATCCGAGGCCGGTATATGCGAGATCTACTGTATATATATTTTTCTACATACATGTATATTTTTGTGCTGGTACTACTAGTACATAATCACAAACAATATGAGAAAGAATCTACTACCGTAATATGATTTAGTATGATTAAGTATAATCACATGATTATGGGACATTGGGGGGAATTCCACACATTAAACGTTACCTTTTCTGGCAAACACTGGACTTGGAATAAAGCCCCTCAGTTTGCAAAATGCCAGCCCTGGCCTCACTGGTTTACATGGAGATCCCATAGGACACATCTGAAGCACGAACACAGAGGCACATATTTAACAAATATTTATAATAAAGTTCAGTTGAAATCATGTTGAGGGAGGATGCCAATATTATTTAGAGTAATCAATGTCTGGTGCTCTAACATTCAATAAATAAAGTTATCATAAAGGTTATAAACCACTAACTTATTTGAATTTGCCGCCAGACGAAGTCAGTACGGCATAGATGGGATTTCTGGCCCTGGATTGGTTGTAAATGGTATTTTGTATTTGACAAGTATAGTCCCCAGCTAATTAAAAACATCAAATGTGAACTACATGAGAACCTAATTAGTTATTTTTGTGTGGTCTTTACGATAGTTGAAGTTTACACAATGTATTCATTCCGAACATACGGTGACGTCATGCCTATTCTTGTGAAACGTAAACAAGCAATTTGACATGTGTTTTTTCTTTGATTTCTACATTGCTGGGGAACTGAACTTTGCAATGTAGGTTGTTTTGTGGTATTTGAATCACTGAATCAGTAGTTATGCATAAATACGTTAACGCTGTCGTCTATGGGGTTTTAATTGGTGGTTTATAACCTATAGGTATGAAGTCGTATATATATGTATTATATACTTGGCAGTAGGATAGCGGAATATATGAGTGAAAATATATCCTTATACTATAAAATATAAAATCACCATGGTCACTGCCTGGACTACCTTCGCAGAGTTATAAAATATACAGTGAAATATAAAATATATTGATTATATACTCGTGAAGCGGGGAGGCTATATTGTCACTCTTGGCTTCGCCCTCGTGACAATATAGCCTCCCCGCTACATCCAATGACATAAAACATGATATTTGGGAAACACAGTTAAGTATCTTATATATACGTTTTAGCATTACACGTATTTGACGCATTCAACGCTAGTAGACAAATTGAAATTTAGCTTAAAAATGCATGCATTACATTTATCCACACACAGTTGTATTTAATGTCGCTCTAGCTATTCAGGTTCCCGTATTTAATTGTAATCTTGCAGTAGCAAATATTAACCTCGGAATTTAATAAAGGGAAGAAACTGTATGTTGCATTTCAAAATATGCCTTACTTTTAATTTACTTTTATTTAAATTAATTTTACACGTTTTCTATATAAATATCTATTTGAATTGTCACTTGTTGATATTATTATCATTACTATATTAAAACTTAATAATTAAGTTGAAATTATTGTCAAATGAATTCGTTAAATTATATCTGACGCAGCATTAAAGACCAGCAGACAAAGTCTGAATCATAACAATATTTCTTATTGCCTATTAAATATAATATATACTTTATATTTTATGGAATACTTGACGCCCGGGGTGGGAAAAACAGTGACTGATATGCCCATAATAACAGATGAAATATGAAAATAGTTATGATTGATGTGCTGATGGTAATGTATCACGATGTGTATTGTAGGCTTATACAGGAATTGCACTGAATTTTGTTCTTTTATTTCCATTATGGACTACGGCTATGTTATATTTAGAGTATATCCATTTGATCCTTTATTACCCGTTATATCATATAGAACAGTTCATTGATCTTATGAATCACACATAACAGTAGCATAACTATCCGGAAAGAATAAACACTATCAAAGGACATGCTACCATGTAACTTGACTAATAACACAGGATAACCTATCATGTAACTTGATTACTATCAAACGATACCCTAACTTGTAATTTCACTAATAACAAAGGACATGTTATCATGCAACTTGACTAGTAACCAAGGATTACTTACCACCAAATTTGGCTAATAACAAAGGACATCCTACCTTGTAACTTGATAAATATAGAACTTGCTACTTGAATAATAACAACAAAGGGCTTGTTACCTTGTAACTTGGCTAATAAGAAATTATACCCAACCTTACCCAACCTATACATGTAACGACTAATAACAAAGGATAAACTACCCTGCAACTTAACTGATAACAAAGGATAACCTACCCTTCAACGTAATAATAACAAAGGATAACCTACCCTGCAACTTAACTGATAACAAAGGATAACCTACCATTCAACGTAATAATAACAAAGGATAACTTACCCGGCAACTTCGCACACGAATTTTGCGGCGACGTATTCCTCCTGGCAGCAGTCCTACCCCGCCAATTACAGGGATTCCCCCAGGCAGACCAGGGAGACCAGGGAGAACAGGCATACCAGGGATTCCTCCAGGCATACCAGGGATTCCTCCAGGCATTCCTCCGGGTAAGCCAATAGGCCCGCCCACCGGTATCCTTCTAGTAATCACTGTAGTAATGCCTCTACGATAACTTCGCGGACCACCGGGTACTAAACGCCTAGATACCCCAACAATGCCCCCAGAGACAACCCCAGAACCTGGTACTATTGACCCAGGGCCAAGCATTCCCCCAGGAACACCCACTGGAATACCCCCAGGAAAACCCCCAGGAATACCCCCGGGAACACCTACAGGAACACCCCCAGGCCCGGTGACCCTATGTTCGTGAATATGCTTAACCACAGAAACACTGCCCGGAGTTAGACCTCCAGGACCTCCACCCGGACCTATACCACCTCCAGTTATACCACCAGGGATACCACCCGGACCTATTCCACCTCCGTGTATACCAACAGGGATACCACCCGGACCTATTCCACCTCCGGGTATACCAATAGGGATACCACCCGGACCTATTCCACCCACAGGTATAACCTCAGGCACACCGATTGGTATTCCTGGTCCACCAATACCACCAATAGGCACACCACCCGGACCTATTCCACCCCCAGGCCCACCAAAGCCACCCTTGATAGTGATAACTCCCGGAGATGTGCGACCAACGCCACCCCCAGTGCCGATTCTAGTTACAGAGCGCCCTCCATGAACATGCACGTGTACATGCTTCTGGATGGGGGCACCACCCGGACCCATCCCCCCACCACCAATAGGAATACCACCCGGACCCATCCCTCCACCACCAATTGGAATACCACCCGGACCCATCCCTCCACCACCAATAGGAATACCACCCGGACCCATCCCTCCACCGCCAATAAGTATACCACCCGGACCTAAGCCATTTCCGGGTAGTATATCCCCTGGATGTATTCCTCCCGGACCCATACCACCAGCGTAACCACCTCTACCACCACCAATGATGACACCACGTGGACCCATACCACCAGGACCTATACCACCAACCATACCACCTCCGCCTCTACCGCCACCACCAATGACGATACCACGCGGACCCATACCACCAGCAATACCAGCTCCACCGCCGCCACCAACCCCAATGGAAACACCACCAGGACCCATACCACCACCAAAGCCACCCCCTCCACCTCCCCCAATGGCGACAACGCGTCTTCTCATACCACCAGCGATACCTCTTCCTCCACCGCCGCC
>JAUTBV010111703.1:0-14207 GCA_032361325.1 Lepetodrilus fucensis
TGCTTTCGGAGTATGGAAGGGGCTGAAATGTTTTGCCGCATTAGAGGTTATTTAACGACCTGTCGTAAACAGGGAATAAGTGCGACTCAGGCAATGAGGCTTGTATTTGAGGAGAAATTACCTAAATTTGCTTTATGACTTTATTGAATTGGTTAATACGCTGAGTAGTTACCAGAAGCGAAGCTATAAGTCGATTGGTGGTCTATCGCGCATGTTTAGCACCAAGCTTCGTGGCTGGATCAATTAAGCTTGGGTGTTTCTATAAATCAGTGCCGTATCCTTTCTTCTAAGAACCGAACAGGAAGCTGAGGAGATGGTCATGTTGTACGCATGACTGGTTTTGGTCTCTTCAAAACGGCAGCCTGCTCTGTTTTCGCGCCGGCAGTCGCTGGATCTGAGACCGTCGAATGGAATAACGGGAGCCGGAAGGAAAGCGTCCGGTTGGACTTGACTAGTTATAGTGTAGGTGATCAATTGTTTAAAGATACAGTGATTTATGGTATCGGTAAACTTGCTCCAGGTTTAGCCGGAATAATTAGTGTTATTTTTTTTATAAAAATTGTTGGTGCAGCTGAGTATGGGGTTTATTCATTGCTTGTCTCGACATCAATGATGTGGGCAACGTTGTCTTCAGGGTGGCTTAATCAAGGCGTTTTGAGATATGGTGAAGGCGCAGGTGGAAATAGATTTTATGCCATAGTGATTAAGGGTGGGGTTATTTCATCACTTATCGGGGTAACACTATTTTCCGCTGCACTCTATTTTTATAGAGGTTCAACACTAGGTTTGGCTACGATATATGATCTAGTGCCATATTTAGCTTTTACTGCAATAACAGTATTTTACTCTCTTAATGTAACCATTAGACAGAGAGAGCTAAAGCCGCTGAATGTATTGCGTTTTGAATTCATCAGGTCAGCGCTGATGATTGCTCTACCGTTATTGTTAACGAGTTATATTAGTCCGACTAATAAATTTTTGGTTGCTGGAGTGGCGTCAGCGTATCTTCTTTCAATTATTTGCACTTGTACAGGTTCTCTAGGAATAGCCGCGATGATTAGCGGTATCCAGAATAGAGAAAGAGAAATGGAGTCTGGTAGTAGTGATCTGAAAGTACTTAAGAAGTATCTTGATTTTGGGTGGCCATTATCAGTATGGATGGGGGTGATGGCTTGTTTTCAGATCGTGGATAGATATCTTATTTCAGTTTATGTGGGGATAGATGCTTCAGGTCAGTATGCTGCAATTTATGATTTGGTTATAAGATCTTATTCGCTATTGTTTTTTCCAATAGTTTTCGCCGCCCATCCAAGAATTATGCGTGAAAATGCTAAGGGGCATGCTCAAAAAGCAAATAGAATTATTATTCTTTCTGTGACGAGTTCTGTTGTTATATTTATACCTGTAATCGTGTTGTTATATTTTTATAGTAATATACTGGTGTCCTATTTAGTGCCTGATGCAATCTCTGTTTCGGCAATAGTTTTGCCTTTATCTATAGGAGGCTTTTTATGGCAAGTGTCGCTATTAATTCATAAGCGCCTGGAGATGAATGATAAAACGGTTGTTATGCTTCTTGCTATCATCTTATCGCTGGGTATTAATGTTCTACTCAATATTTTACTCTTGCCAAGGTATGGGGTTGTCGGTTCATCATACGCATATATTCTATCTTCGGTTCTGTATATTGGAACGATAGTAGTTGCATCTATACCCATAGCGCTAGAGGATTAGGGATAACTCATATCAACGATTGGCTTATTGAAGAAGCCATTGCTTCTTTAGACGCCTAAATCTATAACGTCATGGGTAAAGAATGGTTGATGATACCGTGTATTTGTTCCTAAAAAAGGAAACGCTATGATTTCTTATCCACTCGTTGGTAATGCACTTATT
The DNA here is from genome assembly GCA_032361325.1 of Lepetodrilus fucensis. Lineage (NCBI taxonomy): Eukaryota > Metazoa > Mollusca > Gastropoda > Lepetellida > Lepetodrilidae > Lepetodrilus > Lepetodrilus fucensis. The sequence continues at coordinate 1,897 of JAUTBV010111703.1, forward strand.
TTAGTCGCTGGTCCACTCGCGGTACTGCTCTCACTTTATTTCATATCATATCTATCTGAAAAAAGATGGTATGCGCCTGGGCCATTCGTGAGTATGAATGTATTCTTTCATTTATTGGCTTTTGCCATATTTGGATACGGTTTTCCTATATATGCAGGTGGGCTTTGGTTTTTTGTTGTACTTGTAGGTTCATTTGTAATAGGTAGTACTTTAGGCAAGTCTTTGCTGCCTAAATATTCTGTCAATGCACTGAATCGCGAATATATCACGCCTGTTTTTTTACATAGTAATCTGGTTATGGTGCTATCTCTTGTGGTTGGGTTGGGTTCGGTTGTGGCGATAGTCTCATCAACGGGTATGAGCTTGTCTAGCATAACCTCGGTTGATGATGCGAAGTTTGTATCCAATACTGCTACAAGAATGCGTTATGACGGAGTTAGAGAGGGAACCTTAATAATTTCAGTTCTATCTATTGGTATTTACTTAGGTGCTCTTTTAGGCGGTGCATTATATGTGAATGCAACTAAAATCCAGGAGAAGATTATTGCATTTTCACCGGTTTTGCTTGCTTTAATTTCAGGAGCGGCCCAGACCACTAAAGCAACAATCTTGTACTCTTTGGTGCTTTGGATTGGGTCTGCAACTGCAACTATTGTTCTTTCTAGGAAAACTATTTACTTTAAAAAAATGATACTTCCGGCTGCGGTTGCAATGGTGGCTCTATTGCTCCTTATGCTGCTTTTCATGGCGCTGAGGTATGATGTGACTGCAAGTGACCTTGCTATATTACTACCAAAACTTCGCGTCTATTCGGTTGGCCACATAAGCGTATTTACCCAATGGTTTCACGATACGGACTTGATGAATATCTCTCCGGCTTTTGGATGGTATACCTTTGGTGGTATCTTTGATCTCTTGGGACTTCATATAAGAAAACTAGGTATTTTTACAAAAGCTTATGTGTTATACGACGGAATAGAGTCAAATGTTTATACTGCTATACGTAGCTTGATTGATGACTTCACGTTGCTGGGTTCCATAGTATTTGTGGGATTATTTGGAATGATTTTTTCTTTTGCTTATAGGGGGGTTCAGTTAGGTAAGCCTCACCTGATGGCGGTTTTAGCTGGCTCCTATGCGATTGTCATGTTTGCATTTGTAGCTTCTATTGTTGCGTATAATTCTATAATTATCGCGTTGGTTTTATATGGTCTGTATCTATATTACTATTGTAGGCTTACCCCTGCTGGGTATGGCAGTCGGCGTCGCGTCATCAAAAGTGATAGCGACTTTGTTAGAAGGGAAGGTGTACATGTTAAGTGCTAACACAGAACAATTCTAACAAAACTCAAGCAAAGCTAATTTTGTATTTTTGTCCAATATTGGTGGTATATTTCATGTCATTTGTTTTCACTGAGTAGCGCGGCTATTTGCTCGAATTCTTACCCAGGTAAGCGAATGGTTTCTTATCATGCACTGAGGTGTCACGATCTCAGTTTGGTTTAGGGAGGAGGTGAATTTCAAGGGATGCCTTAGTTTGTTAGTTGGCATGCTTAAAATTATACCATTTTGTTAGAATGATTGTGTATTGGTACTTATTACGGATTTACCTTAATCCTAATTCTATAGGGTGTACTCTCTAATGGATGATTCGAAGGTTCTTATTATATGTGTGAACTATAATAGCAAGACGGAAACAATTAGCTTTGTAAAAAGTATAGCAGGTCTTAATCATAAGCAAAGTGTTAGTATTGTTGTTGTGAATAATGATGAGACGCCAATTCCGGGCCTAACCGAAATCAAATTCAGCTCGGGGCTTACAGTAGATGTGGTGGAGGCAGGTAGAAATCTAGGCTATTTTGGAGGCGTTAATCTAGGGTATAGAGAATATATAAAGAAATACGGTAGTGCTATTTTGGCTCATGTCATCGTTTCAAATGTAGACCTTCGATTTGACAGCTCATTTTTTGTACGCATTGAAGCTATCAGCCTCAATGAGGGTGACAAGGTTATGGTAGTGGCGCCGCGTATAATTTCACGGCTTACCGGAAAAGAGCAGAACCCTTTCCTAGAGACGCGAATGGATAAGGGCAGGCTGGAGTTTTACAGATTTTTATACAAGAGTCGTTTTCTTACGGCAGTATATATACTGATCTCTCACTTATTAAGAAAATTTCTCAGAGGCTCTCTTCAGAAGGATCGCGAGATTGAGCGTGATATATATGCTCCACAAGGCTCTTGTATGGTTTTTCAGCCTTCCTATTTTAAGAGTGATAGAGCATTTTTATACCCATCGTTTTTATTTTTAGAAGAGGTTTGGATTGCAGAGGAAGTTATAAAAAAGCAAGGATCTATTCTCTACTATCCCCGATTGGTGGTCTACCATAGTGAGCATGTTAGCACTGGATTGATTCCTTCAAGGAATATAATTAGACATCTATATGATTCAGTTTGTTTTATTTTGGATACGTATTACTAAATTTTGTTAATATTTTTAGTAAGAGAGCAGAAAGGATTCAACCTTATGAAGGTGGTATGAATCGCTGTTTTCTAGACAATGTCCTTGATGGCGATCCACCATGGCTTGGAAGCGCTGACGGGGTAGGAATTTTAAGAGTTGATGAAGGATGCTGTTAGAATGTTTCATGCCTGAGTCCTTTTTGTAAAATAGCTGTCTCGATAACCGCTATTTTACCGCAAACTGAGAGGCTCGGGCTTTTCAGCGGGGCTCCTTTTTCCTTAACCGGACAGTAGTGAATGCGAATATAATATCATGAGCGCATGAAAGGATTCATCCTTAGCAAAGGGCAGTTGATCGAATTAAAGGCCGCCCATCGAAAGGCCAAGCGCCTCAATGCCCATGCAGTCTCTAAAATTAACGCCGTCATCTTGCTCACCGGCTGGATGCTTAAGCAGGTTAAACAAGCACTCCTACTCGATGAAGAAACCCCCAGGTCTTATGTCAAAAAATAGCGGGACAACGGTATCGAGGGACTCATACGCATCCACTATTTCGGGCGTTTTTCAGTGGGTGTAGCTACACCCTCTTCAGTCCTGACCGAAGCGCAAGAAGATCAACTACGCGAAGAACTCGAGCAGACCATCCATTTAAGCACTCAGTCTGTTATTGAGTATGTCAGCCAAACGTTTGACATAGACTACACCCCTGCGGCATGAGGGACTTGTTACATCGTTTGGGTTATGAATACAAAAAGCCCAAATGTGGGCCGGGTAACCCGGATTTGGATAAGCAGGAGATCTTTGTCAAGCAGTATGAGGGCTTTATGGCGGAAAAGTCCGAGGATATTGAGGTTTTTTCACTGATGCCTATGGGCGAATGAAGCGTGGCGAAATTAAAGACCAACAGTGGGCGTCAACGCTTGGGCTTACACGGCGCGATAAATGCACAGACACATTGAAGTCACGGTGATTGAATCGGGTATCGTGAATACCGATTCGACGCTTCGATTGCTTGAGACACTCGATCAAAATATTTCTTGGCCCAAGAGATTTTACTCATCGCAGACAGTGCGAAATACCATTATTCAAAGCAGGTTTAAGAAGCCTTAAAAGATCATCCCAGAGTCCGATTTGTGTTTTTACCCAGTTACTCACCCAATTTGAATTTAATAGGACGATTATGGGGGTTTTTAAAAAAAAGGTACTGTATAATCGGAACAATAAAGATCTCGGATCTTTTCGAAGGTCGTGTATTGATTTCTTCAGAAATATTGGCCAACATCGGGAGAGAATCGCTTCTCTAATGGGTGGTGGGTTCGATATTTGTTACGCCTAATTCTCTAGCGCGCTATGGGTACAAAGGCTCTGGAAGTCGATCCTTGATAGATAAATGGCACTTAATAGAAACTAATGAAACGAGAAACAGATTTAATAGCGGAGCGATATATCCGCAGAAAACAGGCTGGTCTAGATGAGCGGTATAGCATGCTAAACTGCTCCGTTTGGTTGGAGAAACAGGGACGTCAACGCGCTTTAATTAGTTTGTTAAAAAAATATACGGATAAGCGATTAAACCAAATTAAGGTATTGGAGATAGGATGCGGTAACGGTGGGAATCTTCTTGAATTGATACGCTTGGGGTTTGCTCCGGAAAACTTGGTTGGAAATGAATTATTGCCTGAGCGTGCAAAATCTGCGCGTAAAAATCTTCCGTGTGCATGTAAAGTAGAAGTAGGTGATGCAGTTAATCTGGCTGCTAATGAACCAACTTATGATATTGTGTATCAATCAACGGTATTTACGTCAATTCTTGATAGACAGATTCAGCAAGATCTTGCGAGTAAAATTTGGTCTTTGGTTAGGCCAGGAGGGTGCGTTATATGGTACGATTTTATTTATAGCAATCCTGTAAATCCTGATGTACGTGGGATTCCGGTAAAAACAGTTCGGCAGCTATTCCCTCAGGGAATTCTGGACATACGTCGAATTACATTGGCTCCTCCAATTAGTCGGCGAGTTTGCCATATTCATTCATCGATGTATCATATTTTTCATGCCCTGCCGTTTCTTCGTACGCACATACTCTGTTGGATTCAGAAAGCTAAATAGTGAAATACAAAAGTTTTCTGGCTGAATTAAGTAGTTGATGTTGTAATGTTGGGTATTTTCCGCCTTTTGATGGTCTTTTGTTTTCTAACATTAATGCTTGCCAGGCCGGCATATCCACGTAATTATACTAAAAGCTTGTTGGTTTGGGATTGTGATAGTACAGGCAGAATTCCTGGATTATCGCTTGAACGAAAAAAAAAGAAGCAGGGGGACTCATCTGTACATTGGCAGAATCAGCAGGCAACAACAAGCTTTTCTATACCTCGAGTGCCGAAAGACTGGAGTCGATATAATGAGTTGCGTTTTTGGTTATACAGTGCTCATTCTATTCATACGGGTTTTACGGTTATCGTATCCTCAGAAAACCCAGACACAAAAGGCACGGATTATTGGAAGTATAGCGTACCTTTAAACTTTGTTGGATGGAAAGAGATTGTTTTGCCAGTTGGTCGCCGTATCGGGGTCAGGTCGCCACGAGGTTGGAACCAGGTTGACTCAGTTGCTTTCACAGCTAACGGTTGGGGTAATTCGCCAAACGCTAAGGCAGATGTGTTACTTGATGATATGCGCTTGGAACACAGTCCTCCCCATCTCGGGCCACACATGACTGATCAAGAATTTTTTGATCAGCTTGATTTATCACGATCAGATCTAACAGCTGTGCGACGGGCTGTTAAGAAGGGAAGCTGGGGTGAAGCTAAAAAGGCTTTTTTGACGCATATGCGGACGCGTAAAAAACCTCTATGGCGATTTGATGGAAGTAATAAACCCGCACCCTCACAACCTGTAGTCGGTGGTAGTAAGGGGTGGGATTATTTCACAACGAACTTTTCAGTTAACTGGGTGGGTTGGAAGAAGTTGACGTTCCCGCTTGGTAAGTGGGAATCTATTCGTAAACCAATTGGTTGGAATTGGATTAGTCGGCTCAGTTTTAGTTCTACCTATGGAAATCGTATCCCAAATAAAAAAACAGTATTGATTTTAGATTCAGTTAAATTAATCGCTAAACATAAGGTGGAAGCTTCATTAAGCGATTTTGAAACAGAAGATGACTCTCATCAGTGGAGTGGTTTGCAAGCCACTACGTTATTTGTTAAACACGGTAGCAAGGCTGGTATGTGGTCTCAACTATCACAGCGTCCCAGTATCAGCCTGCAAGGTATGTTACATCGTTGGAGCAGTTATAATGCATTGGAACTGTGGGTGTACTCTACTTCCGCTACGGGTGACATTATCACAGTAACCGCTGACTCTGATACAGTAGCTGCACAGCGGGCTGATTCCATTATGAAACACCTACACGATGAGTATTTCTTAGGAAAGGATATTGATTGGGAGTCAAACAAGTATGAGGCAAATGATCCAGCGTTTACGCGTGAGTGGACGTACACTCTGAATCGGTGTGAGGACTGGGAAATTTTGGGTAGCGCGTACTGGGCTACCGGTGATGAAATGTATGCTCGAGAATGGATTGCGCAAATGAGAGATTGGGTTGAGGACAATCCAATTCCATTGTTTGGGACAAGCGAGGATACACTTACTTGGCGCACTATCGAAGCAGGAATTCGTTCCTCAAGTTCTTGGCCTGATTCATTGTATTACTTTCTTAATTCGCCATCACTTCAAGCAGATGACCTCGTTTTGTTTTTGAAATCCTGGGTTGAGCATGCGCATTACTTGATGCGGATAACTGTTGAACACCCTGAGCGCAGTGGGAACTGGGTGGCGATAGAGGGTAATGGGCTGGGGCACCTAGGAGCTTTGCTACCTGAGTTTGTCGATGCTTCAAAGTGGCTGAAAACGGCGATAAAACGAATGGAGATTGAACTAAGTCGCCAAGTTTACCCCGATGGTGCTCAGAAAGAATTGAGTACAGGGTACCAGCAGCTTGCGCGCGAGAGTTTTGTAAGTTTGTATCGTTTGATATCTCGTAATGATATTCCTGTATCGGATAATTATCTCCGGCAGCTGGAGAAGATGTACATATACAACCTTCGGGTGATGACACCCGATATGCACCTTCCACCATTGAATGACTCAGATTATACGGCTATTTTCCCCTCTTTAGAGGAGGGTTACAGGCTTTTTGGACGTTTGGATTTTCGATGGATAGTGACAGGTGGTCTAGAAGGCATCCCGCCAGAGTATACATCGGTGGCATTACCATATGCTGGTCAATACGTTATGCGATCTGATTGGGGGGTAGATGACCGGTATTTGTTATTTGAGGCTGGCCCCTTCGGTACGGGTCATCAACATGAGGATAAGTTGTCGATGTTCGTGTACGCGCTAGGCAGGCCTTTGCTGACTGAGGCTGGATCATATAGCTACGATAACAGTAAGTATCGTAATTATGTCTTGGGAGCATCAGCGCACAATACTGTATTGGTAGATGGTCAGGGGCAGCATCGCCGCGGGTTACTTGGTACGTATGAGACATATAGACCTTTAGATAATCTATGGATCCAGAATGATTCATTTGATGCCGCTGATGGGGTATACGACACTGGGTATGGTTCTAATAATGATATTATGGTTCGGCATGAGCGAATGGTTATTTTTATTCGGCCGGATTATTGGGTTGTTGTCGATTGGCTGCATTCACGAGGTCAGCATGTCTACGATGTTCTTTGGCATATGAATAATAATAAGGCAAAATCGGATCCTGGGAAGCTTTCGGCATGGGGCGCTGACCCGAATGTTGCGAATTTAATGGTGACGCCGGTTTTATCTCAGCCGTTGGAACTAGATATCGTAAAGGGTCAGGAAAATCCCGTGCTGGGTTTTGCACCAGCTTCCCAGCATCATCCCATACCTGTTTTGGATTATAGGGTGCGGGCAAGTGGTTCGATCCAATTGATTTGGATTCTGACACCATTTCGAGGTGATCGTCCAGTGGTGCATGCAAAAGCGGAACAAATGAATGCAGGGATATCTATTACCATTCAGCACCAGGAAGGAAGAGATGTCGTTTGGGTCTTGCCACGCCAAGCGTCTTTCAATGGCGGTAGTGTGAGTAAGCGTGTTAGCGTTGTACGATATGATCGCAATAAGGCAGTGAATCAAATGTGAAATTTTAGATATACCGTAAGCGCCAACAAACCACGGTTTCGCCGTGCGCAAGTAGATGATGCGCTTGACTCATTATAGGTCTATGCGCCAGGTCTCCCATCGCACACACTAAGTTGAGTATGATTTGTGGATCGTGGTTTATTATTTTAGGGTGAGCGCCACGGATTTTTAGAATAGGCTTAGCGAGTGCATTACCTAATGTTATGAAAACTAGTTGGTTCTGGGTGGCTCAGCACCTTAGGTGGCCACCTGTTTCTGAGGTAGCAGAGAATACCCTCCGGAGCGCTGTTGGGGGGGTTTACTGTGTCGTTCTCTCGGCATTAGGCATGGAACACGTAACGCGGTGCCTGCTTCCTTAGGGTAAACCCACATGCTTGGGGCTAACGAAGCCAACGCGCTTGCTGTCATTAGAGGCGATTGCGCGGTTGGTTACTACCAGTTTGCTCATGAACTAGGGCATATTTTGGGAGCGGATCATAATATTGAAGAAGCGTCAGGGCTGGGTGCTGATTATGCGCACGGCCACTGCGGCAATGGGTGGCGCTCCATCATGTCTTATAACTGCTCGATCGGCGGGTGGAGCGCGTTTATCGCTATGGTCTAACCCAGACAAAAAACTTGATGGAGAGTCGATGGGTGTAGCCGGTGTTTCAAATAACGTTAAGGTGCTGAACGAGCGAGCGCTGGAAGTTCGAACTTTAGATTCCAAATAGCGCGACTCCCAATCAAGTTGTTTTAACTTCACCCATCGGGGAAATTATCACTGATATTAATCGTTGCGAAAGTTTTCGCTGTAGAAAGTATAGTTTGTAACTAGAATATATGGTTACCACCAGTAAGCCATGCGAAAACATACGCAACGATTAATACAACACCCGCCTATGAATGGGAGGTCAACGAGCGTGCCAGTTTGTATAACCTAAAGGTTACCGATAATAATGGAAGTGTATTGATCGATGAGCCGTACACGGTTGATGGTGCGAGCTGTGTATCAGGGGGTATCTGCTCCGTTACGCCTACGGTAGAACTCCCTTTTGGGCTTGTCAATTGGTGGATAGCAGCAGCGAATGATACAGGTAAAGGGCCTGAGAGCAAAAAAGGTATCTTCGCTCTTGCACCGGTTCCTAAAGTACCAGAAGCCGCAACATTGGTTGCTCCGAAGGATGTTATTTCAAATCTCTCGCCAACCTTTAGGTGGAATGCCGTTTTAATCTCGAGCTGGTATAGGTTGTACGCAAAAGATGGAAGTGGGAAATCAAACGTTAGTCAATGGTACAAAGCCGCTGACGCAAATTGCCAGTCTGGCGCCGGGGAGTGCTTCGTAACTCCTAATGCAATCGTTGCGGTAAATCCGGTAACATGGTGGGTTCAGACCTGGAACAGTGCTGGGTATGGAAATTGGAGTGAATCGAAGGTTTTTTTATGTGTATCCCTTGCCTTGACTCCTAACCTATTCATATTGCCCCCCCCCCTCCCTGATTTTGTAACGCTATGAAATCTTGCCCATACGATTCCGCGTAATCCTGAATAAATGTTGATATGGAAAGCACATACTATAAAAATTTTAAATTACTTTGTCGTATCCTCGCGCCTTGTGACATTGATGACGATAGCCCTGGTTTAAGTAGAGAAATTAAGACTGTTGACTGGGAGGTGTTACTCCCAATTTCGGATGCTTACTTTGTCTTCCCGGCGCTGTATATCAGCCTCAAACGCAAGCAAGTACTTGAGTCCTTGGATAATGAAGTCAGTGATTGCCTTGAAGGTATTTATGAGCTTAATTGCCATCACAATGAGCTGATTAAAAGCGAGGCTCTTACAGTTATTCGTTTGTTAAACACTAAGCAAATCCAGCCCGTCTTGCTCAAGGGAATTGCTGGTTTGATGACAGGGCTTTACGAAGAGGATGGTGAGCGGATTATTGGTGATATTGATTTGCTTATCGATTTATCAGAGCTTTCTACGGCGTTGAAGGTTTTGCTGGATCATGGTTATTGCTGTGAAAATGAAATATGTAGACAGGTATTCAGCTCTACGTTTTATACGCATGAGTTGACGATAATGACGAAATCCCGGTCGGTAAAAATCGACTTGCATGTACGCCCAACGGGCTCATCAGGAGAGAAGGCATTTGTTTCAACAAAAGGGGCAAGAAGACAGGCTGAATTACTAGAAGAGGACGGAGCTAGTTTCTTATTGCCATCCCCGCTATTTCGTCTTATGCATAATTTTTACCATTCTCAATACCTTGATCGCTCCTATATTGAAGCCACTATTAATCTAAGGCAATTAATTGATTGGGTTACACTTTGGCGGCGATATGGTGGTCAGGTTAGTGTCCCGGAAATGGAGAAAAAACTGGTTTTGCATGCTCAAGCTAGGTCGCTACGTTTATATGCTTTAAGTGCGGAACGATATCTCGGCGCTCCTTTGCCTGCGGGTATAGAGGTTGGTTGGTTTGAAAGGTTGTTATTTCAACGTCAAAAACTGGTTATGCAGTACCGTTGGATGAGGGTTGTTAACGGCGCATTAACGTGTGTTCTAAGTGGAGTGCAACTTATTATACCGGAGAGGATTCGACTGACGCATGGTGACTTGCCTCTATGGAGGTTAATTGGTTTGCGAGCAGCGAATTTTTTTGATCCTCATTGGTATCGCCGCCGGTTCGAGGATATTAAGAAGGTTCTTGGGAGGTGAATCTCGTTGGGTTCTATTCCCTGAAGTGCCCCTGGAAGCTGTGCTATACCCGAACCGCGACGTATGCTGGAGAATTTAATGACCTTAAGGGGATCTCTAAAAATACCCGCTTATGATAAAATCCGAGAAGATGAATGAATCAATCAACAGGAAAAAGAGCGATGCATCAACCTGGGTTTTTCGAATTACGATGCGCGTTGGACAAAAAAGAACTACGAAGTGCATTTTGGCTGCAAAGACCATGCTACGATCGATAACGCCCATAAATTGATTCGTGAATATGACGTCACTTCCGCGGAGGTGCATGATTCTCAAGTCTTCGAAGATATTTTAATCGAGAACACCTCGAAAGATGTTTGGGCCGATAGCGTTTATCGAAGCGCATGAGCAGTTATGTGCATAAAAAAGGCAAAAGAAATAAGCCATTATCGGATCGAGATAAAAAATTAAACAAAAAAACATCTATTCGGGTATGGGTTGAGCATGTATTTGAACTAATGACAAATGAACAAGATGGACTTTATTTCAAAGTAATTGGTTTTAGCACGTACGGCGATCAAAGTTGGCATGATGAATGTTGTGTACAACATGAGGCGTTTTGTAACCTTGCGCAGGATGAGTCCGTCTACGATATGAGAGGTGTGGGTAAGCAATCTCATAACGCTCGGATTCTGCGTTTTATCACAAAAAAACTATAGATTCTGCGGGGTGAAATCATTTATCAATGGAAAAACGTGGTTAAATTTCTATGTTTTAGGTGCCCTAAACTAAGAGCAAATGTGCGTACTCTGGCTGGCCCGTAGCAGTGTTGTAATTGCCTTGCAATAGATCACAATTGCGCGTGATTGCGCTTTGCCATGGAACGAATAGCACGCGTAGTTAGTTATCTGGGTAAACCTGTCCGAGATAGGTATGACAGAGTCTGGTTTATAAATTTAGGAAACTTAATCATGTGGAAAGTACAGTTATTTGAGTTGAATTTCGATTCGCGTGAAACACGTGCTGCGGCTGATGTTATCGAAAGTCGTTGGATTACGATGGGAGAGAAAGCTCAGAAATTTGAAGCTGAGTTTTCCAGTATGTTAGGTGATGATGTTTCCTGTGCTGCGGTTTCAAGTTGTACGGCGGCGTTGCATTTAGCTTTATTGTCGTGTGATGTAGGGCAAGGTGATGAGGTGATTATTCCTGCGCTTACGTTTGTGGCTGATATTAATGTCGTCGAGATGGTGGGTGCAACAGCGGTGTTGGCCGACTGTGAGTCGGAGGCTAACTGGAATGTTTCGGCGACGACGATTGCTCAATGCATTACTGAAAAAACTAAAGTCGTGATTGTTGTGCATTTCGCGGGGTATCCCTGCGATATGGATGAGATTGTTTCATTGTGCGAGAAGCATGACATTCGCTTAATCGAGGATGTTGCGCATGCGCCGGGCGCAATGTACAAGGGACGTGCTTGTGGAACATTTGGGGATTTTGGGTGCTTTTCATTTTTCACGAACAAGAATTTGTCCATTGGCGAAGGTGGAATGCTGTCCACTTCTTCAGAGGAGCTGGATCAAAAAGCGCGTTATTATCGAGCGCATGGCATGACAAGTCTGACGCTGGATCGATTTAAGGGTCGAGCGATTTCTTATGATGTTGCGCAACCCGGGCTTAATTACCGAATTGATGAAATTCGCTCAGCGATCGGTTTGGTGCAGTTGGATAAGTTGGTAGAGGGTAATCGGCAACGCAAGGTGATTGTCGAACGATATATTAGTTTATTGAAGGGTCAAAAAGGGCTTAAAATTCCATTTGTAGATTTCCCGAATTGTGACCCAAGTTATCATATTTTTATTGTACTATTGAGTGAGAGCGTTGATCGGGTTGAGGTCATCAATTCAATGAAAGAGGATGGAGTGCAGACCAGTATTCATTATCCTTCCTTTAGGGCGTTCAGCGCCTACAAAGATAGAGCGTTTGGTCCAACGCCC